>WAAF01009043.1:45652-60234 GCA_013400475.1 Tricholaema leucomelas | reverse complement strand
TTGGAGGAAGCTCTTTCCTGAGCAGGTGGTCAGGCACTGGCACAGGCTGCCCAGGTTGGTGGTGGAGTTGTCATCCCTGGAGGTGTTTAAGAGGAGAGTGGCTGTGGTGCTTGAGGCTATGGTCTGGTGATGAAGGCTGCTGGGATGAAGGTTGGCCTGGCTGATGCTGGTGGTCCTCTCCAACCATAGCCATTCACAGTGATCAGATGCTGTGCTGAGGGCTTTGGGCTAGTCAAGGACTTGTCAGTGTGAAACTGATGATTGGAGTCGAGGAGCTTGGAGGGATTTGACAGTCTAAGGGATTCTGGGATTCTGTGAAAGGGATCCCAAAGATCAGCCAGACCTGTGGGCAGGATCCCAAAGATCAGCCAGACCTGTGGGCACAGACACCTCCCACTTGAACAGGTTGCCCAAAGCCACATGCAGCCTGGCCTTGAACACCTCCAAGGATGAGGCTTCCACCACCTCCCTGAGCAACCTGTGCCAGAATCACAGAGCCAGGCAGGCTGGCAAAGCCCCTCAGGGGCACTAAGCCCAGCCTAGAACCCTACTCTGCAAGATCCACCTTAAACCATCTCCCTGAGCACCACATCCAAACCACCCTGAAACACATCCAGGGTTGGGGACTCCACCACCTGCCAGCTCTCTGGGCAGCCTGGCACAGGCTCTCCACACCCTCAGTGCCAAACACTTCTTCCTTCTCTCCACTCTCAAGCTCCCTCTTGCACTTCCAAACCTGGCCACAGAATCATGAACATTTTGGGTTGGAAGGGACCTTTCAAGGTCATCCAAACCCTTACAGCCAGCAGGGACATCCCCAGCCAGAGCAGGCTGCTCCCAGCCCCAAACACCCTGCCCTGCAGTGGTGCCAGGCATGGGGCAGCTCAGGACCACACAGAACCATCCAGCTTGGAAAGACTCCTCAGGAGCACCAAGCCCAACCTCTAACCTTACTCTACAAGATCCACCTCAAACCATCTCCCCAAGCAGCACATCCAAACCACCCTGAAACACATCCAGGGCTGGGAACTCCACCACCTCCCTGGGCAGCTCACTCCAGCCCCTGACCACTCTCTGCATGAAAAACTTCTTCCAGCAGCAGTGTTAGAGAGGCCCTGGCGAGGCCACAGCTCGAGTGCTGGCTTCAGTTTTGGATGCCACAGGATGGGAAAGACACTGAGGGGCTGAAAGGTGTTCAGAGAAGGGTAGAGAGCCTGGGGAGAGGTTTGGAGGGAGTCATACAAGGAGAGGCTGGGGGGGATGGGGCTGTTTAGTCTGGAGAGGAGAAGGCTGAGGGGAGACCTCATTGCTTTCTACAGCTCCCTGAATGGAGTTTCAAGTGAGGCTGCTGCTGGCCTCTTCTCCCAAGTAACAAGTGAGAGGCTGAGAGGAAATAGGTCCAGGCTGTTCCAGGGCAGGCTGGGGCTGGGCTGGCAGTGCTCAGGGCCAGCTTATGTCCAGCTTTGCACCTCCCAGAACCACCAACTCCTTCTCCAGAGGGCTGCTCTCCAGCTGGGAGTTGCCTTTTGGAGGCGTTGAGGCATAAAAGTGGTGCTGGAGGAGGCTCTGGTGAGATTTACAGGGGGCAGGAAGGAAGGAGGAGAACACCAAGGAGGGCATGGGGAGGGGTGGGGGGGTGGGTGTGTAGTCAAGGGTGGTGGAGGGGGGTTGGAAGGGAGATACCTGCTGGCANGATCACATTGGGTGCTTCTGTGCTCCACAACCTCCCTGGAGGTGTTCAGGACCAGGCTGGATGAGGCCCTTGAACAACCTGTGCTGGTGGGAGATATCCCTGCCTATGGCACTGGCTGAGCTTTGAGGTCCCTTCCAACCTAACCCATTCTATGATGCTATGGACCAGGATGAAGATGATGCAGTGGGGTGAGGCTCTGTGTGTGTGGCTGGAGACACTGCCCAAAGCAGCTCTAGAACAGCTGAGCTGGCATTGACCTGCTGGTGAAACCTCTGCCAGGAGAGGCTGGCCACAGCTGGGGCTTGCCCACAGCCTCTGTGGCTGATCTCTGCCCATCTCCAGGCTCCCACACCCTCTGTGGCTGTTCTCTTCCCATCTCCAGCCTCCCACAGCCTCTGTGCCAGCTCTCTTCCCCTCTCCATCCTCTCAGCCTCTGTGCGAGATCTCTTCCCATCTCCACCCTCTCCGCCTCTGTGCCAGATCTCCTCCCATCTCCACCCTCCCACAGCCTCTGTGGCTGATCTCTGCCCATCTCCAGGCTCCCAAAGCCTCTGTGCCTATTCTCTTACCATCTCCAGGCTTCCCCTGCCTCTGTGGCTGATCTCTGCTCATCTCCAGGCTTCCCCTGCCTCTGTGCCAGATCTCTTCCCATCTCCATCCTCCCACAGCCTCTGTGCCAGATCTCTTCCCGTCTCCAGGCTCTCACAGCCTCTGTGGCTGTTCTCTTCCCATCTCCATCCTCTCAGCCTCTGTGCCAGATCTCTTCCCATCTCCAGGCTCCCACACCCTCTGTGGCTGTTCTCTTCCCATCTCCAGGCTCTCACAGCCTCTGTGGCTGTTCTCTTCCCCTCTCCATCCTCTCACAGCCTCTGTGGCTGTTCTCTTCCCCTCTCCATCCTCTCACAGCCTCTGTGGCTGTTTTCTTCCCCTCTCCATCCTCTCACAGCCTCTGTGGCAGATCTCTTCCCATCTCCATCCTCCCACTGCCTCTGTGGCAGATCTCTTCCCATCTCCAGACCCAAGCTGGGCTGCAGCTCTGTGACTCATCTGCCTCCAGGTGTGTGTGCAGATCAGATTATCCAGGGATTCATAGTAGAGGGAGAAGAGGAATGCAGATGAAGTCCCCCCTGGAGAAGAGGCACAGATCAGCAGTGCTTAGCATCACATTTGGGCGTTCAGCAGCCACCGATCACCAGAGCACCTGAGCACCCCCCCAGTAAAACCAACACTCTCCTTAATGAGGAGGAGGAATTCCTGGCACACCCCAGCTAAATCCACTCCAGTGGCTCCATTCCTTCCATGGATCCATCCCCAGGGGCTACCACAACCGTTTCTTCCCTTGCCTTCTTCAAACAGCCAGGCTGGGGAGGTCTGGGTGGCAGCAGAAGCCTCTGCAGCCTTGATGCAATCCTCCCTTTGCATTCACCACTGCTGCTGAGCACCAGCAGCTCTCAGAGCCAGCAACACACCCTGAAGGACCATCTCTGATGCCTCCTCTGATGGACCTACCTGCAGCCAGCTCAGCAGAGCTGTCCCTTGGTCCTGCTGCAACCAGAGGCTGGGTTTGCCCCCACACATGGGTGTACATCTGCTAGGAACTGCTGAGGCTGTTCCTCAGAATCCTGGGTTCAGCTGTGGGCCCTGAGTGCCAGAAGGACAATGAGGAGCTGGAGCAGGGCAAGAGAAGGGCAGCAAAGGTGGGGAAGGGTCTGGAGAAGAGGGCTGGGGAGGGGCAGCTGAGGGAGCTGGAGAAGAGAAGGCTCCAGGCAGAGCTCAGAGCTGCCTGCAGGTGCCTGAAGTGGTTCTTTGGCTCTCAGTGTCCTGCTGAGGTTGTGCTTTCAGGAGATGCCAGTGCCACCCGGGCAGGGGTGTCTGGAGGAGCAGCATTCACCTTCTCCTGGTGCCTTTTGCAGCAGAGATGAACCAAGCTGCATAAGGCTGGAGGCAGAGAAGGACACCACACAAGTCCTGTTGGCTGTAGCTGTTTGGCCACAGGAAGCCTTGAGGGCTCTTTTGCATTCCTGACACAGAACCAGAATGGTTTGGGTTGGAAAAGAGCTCTAAGATCAAGTCCAACCATTACCCCAGCTCTGTGGGATCAACAGCTCCTTCTCAGTGATGCCCAATGCCAGCACAAGGGCAGTGCTGGAAGCTGAGGCAGAGGAAGTGCCATGGGAACAGGAGGAGGAATTTTCTCCCTGTGAGGGTGGCAGAGCCTGGCACAGGCTGCCCAGGGGGGCTGTGGAGTCTCCCTCTCTGGAGATATTCAAACCCTGCCTGGATGTGTTCTGTGTGAGCTGCTCTGGGTGCTCCTGCTCTGGCAGGGCTTGGGCTGGCTGAGCTCTGGAGGTCCCTTTCAGCCCCTGGCACTCTGTGATTGATTCTGTGAGACCCCTGCAGGTGTGGTGCTGAGGGACATGGTCTGGAGGGGGACTTGGCCATGCTGGGTTAATGCTTGGACACAAGGAACAATTTCAGGCTGCCCGGGGGGGTGGTGGAGGCACCACCCCTGGAGGTGTTGCAGAGCTGTGGAGCTGTGGTGCTGGGGCTGTGGCTTTGCGGGGCAGGGGCAGTGGAGTGCAGAGTGTGGAGTGTGGAATGTGCAGTGTGCAGTGTGGAGGTGGAGTGTGCAGTGTGGAATGTGCAGTGTGCAGTGTGCAGTGTGCAGTGTGCAGTGCCTCCCTGCCCTTCACTGGCATAGTCACAGATGAAAGCTGTTAGGTCCTGCCCTTGGGGCACAGCAGCCCCAGGAAGGCTCCAGGCTGGGCAGAGTGGCTGGAAAGTGCCCAGCAGGAAAGGCCCTGGGGGTGCTGGGTGCCAGGAGGACATTGAGGAGCTGGAGCAGGGCCAGAGAAGGGCATTGAAGGTGGGGAAGGGTCTGGAGAAGAGGGCTGGGGAGGGGCAGCTGAGGGAGCTGGGGGTGTTGAGGCTGGAGCAGAGGAGGCTGAGAGGAGACCTCATTGCTCTCTGCAGCTCCCTGCCAGGAGCCTGCAGCCAGCTGGGGCTGGGCTCTGCTGCCAGGGAATAAGGGACAGGGCAAGAAAAGTTGGAATCAAGTTGGGAGGTTTAGGTGGGAGATGAGGAACAATTTCTTTGCTGCAAGAGTGGTCAGGGCTTGGCAGAGGCTGCCCAGGGAGGTGGTGGAGTCCCCATGCCTGGAGGTGTTCAAGAGACCTGTGGCCATGGCACCTGGGCATGGAGTTTAATGGCCATGGTGGTGTTAGGTCAACAGTTGGGCTTGGTGACCTGGGAGGTCTTCTCCAGCCTCGGTGATTCTCTGACCTCTGCTTTTCTCCTACCTTTACAAGTGCACTCAAAAGCTTTTCAGTTTAGGGGTGGCTTTGGAGCATTCCACACCAGGTTTGGGGTGAGCTCATCCTGCTCTGCAAGGCTTTGGGCTCCTCTTTCTCCTCTGGCATTGGAGAGCTGCATGGTCTGGGGCTTGCTTTTTAGATTCTAAGCTCTTTGAGGGCATCTTCCTTGGGTGTGGGAGGAGGGAAACCAAATAAAGCTTTGCCCAGCAGAGGCTGGAGCTGAGCTGTGCTCCTGTCACTTCTCCAAGAGGAGCACTGAGGGAGTTAAGGTCATAAACTGGAATTAAAGCTGGTGTGGAAGGGAGGAGGATGTGCAGCCAGCATGGTGGGCAGCCATAAAGAGGTTGGCTGGGTTGATGGCATCCCTGGCTAATGGAGCATGCATCTGCATTGCAGCCTTGGCAGTGAGCAGTGGAGATGCCAGAGGTGGCTTTGCAGGGAGCAGGAGCAAAGGAGGCAGCAAAGGGACACTTTGTGTGCTCAGAGGTTGGATCTGTTCAACCCCAGCTGGACAAAGGGCAGCACTGAGAGGCCTGAAGCCCTGCAGCAGGCAGGTCCAGAGCAAGTGCAGGCTTGGTCAGGGCTGTCACTGAGGTGTCCATGTGGCTGCCTAGCAGCAGTGCTCGGCACGGTGAGGGTGGGAAGGGAGCTCTGGAGAGCATCCAGCCCAAGCCCTGCTCCAGCAGGGCACCCCCAGCAGCTTGCCCAGCAGCACAGTGCCCAGGGGGGTTGGAAGCTCTCCACACAAGGACACTGCACAGCCTCTCTGGGCAGCCTGCTCCAGGCCTCCAGCACCCTCACAACAAACAACTTTCTCCTCCTCTTCACAGGCAGCCTCCTGCCTGCCACTCTCTGCCCCTTGCCCCTTGGCCTGCCACTGCAGGGCACCACTGGCAAGAGCCTGGCCCCAGCCCCTTGCCCCCCACAGCTCCTTCAGCTCTTGCTGAGCACTCAGCAGATGCCCTCTGGGGCTGCTCTCCTGCAGGCTCTCAGCCCCAGGGCTCTCAGCCTTTGCTCCTCACACAGCTGCTCCAGGCCCCTCAGCAGCTTCCCAGCCCCCACTGCACTCTCTCCAGCACTTCCCTGCCTCTGCCCCTGGGCAGCACACAGCTGGAGCCAGCACTGCACAGGTGGCCTCAGCAGGGCACAGCAGAGGGGCAGCACAACCTCCCTTGCCCTGCTGCCCACACTCTGCTCCATGCCCCCCAGCATCCCACTGACCCTCTTGCCCCCCAGCCCACACTGCTGCCTCCTGATGTTTCTTGGAAGACAGAGATTAAAGGAAGCCCAATCAAAGTCTCAGAGTTACTTCTCCTGCTGGATCAACACAGCCCTGCCCGAGAGCCTTGGCTTTGATGGTGCCTGCTCCCTCCCCACCTTGCTTTACTGCACCGTGTGATGATGGAGCTGAAACAACAAAAGCAAATCAAAGCCCTTTGATATCCTGAGAGGGAAGCGTTTGGGGCTTCACCGAGCTGCAGCAGCTCGCTGAGGCTGCAGCCAAGCAGCTGGAGTTCGAGGGCTGCCTTGTGGTGCTCTCTCAGAACAGTTTTGCATCCCACTTAGGGACGTTTGGCAGCAAAGCAGCAGCTCACAACAGCTAAAGCATCTCACAGCAGCTGAAGCATCTCATGGCAGCTGAAGCACCTCACAGCAGCTAAAGCATCTCAAGGCAGCTGAAGCACCCCCCCTGCTTCTCCTCTCCTCCTGTGTCCTTCTGTTTCCTGCTCCTGGGTGATTCACTCTAGCAGGGGGCAGGGGTTGGGCTCTTTGTCAGCGGTGCCCAGGGACAGGACAAGGGGCAATGGGCACAAACTGCAACCCAGGAAGCTCCATCTGGACAGAAGGAGAAAATTCTTTGGTGTGAGGGTGATGGAACCCTGGAGAAGGATCCCCAGAGAGGCTGTGGAGTCTCCTTCTGAAGATGTCCCTGCTGATGCAGTGGGGTTGGACTCAGTGACCTTTAAAGGTTCCTTCTGACCCAAAACCATTTTAGAGGGCTCTGGAGAGCTTCCAACCCCTCCTGGCCATGGTGCTCCTGGGCAAGCTGCTGTGGGCTCCCCTGCTTTAGGAGGGGATTTGCCCTGGAGGATCCCCAGAGGTCCCTTCCAATCCCTAACCATGCTGGCATTTGGAAGCTCTGCCTTGTCTGGCTCAGCTGAACTGTGCTGTGTTGGAGTAACCCACAGGGAAAGAAACACCAGTGGGCACCTTGCTCTGCAGCTGTGGCACCTCAGTGGCATGCACAGCCCCTCTGGGGCTGCTCTCCTGCAGGCTCTCAGCCCCAGGGCTCTCCTCACAGAGCTGCACCAGGCCCCTCAGCACCTTCCCAACCTCCACTGGACTCTCTCCAGCACTTCCCTCTTGAACTGGTGAGCCCTGAATTGGACTCAGCAATCCAGACCTGGCCTGAGCAGGGCAGAGCAGCTGGGGAGGAGAACCTCCCTTGACCCTGTCTCTTTTTCATGCCCCTCACTTGTTTTCTTTGCCCACCAGGCCACGCTGCTGGACCAGCAGAGATGCCAACAGTGCAGGGCATGGTTGCAGCTGGTTGGTGCTATGAGTCCTGCAAGAGGGCAGCAGCCTTGGGGGATCAGAAAGGTTCACCAGCTGGGAAACTGGAGGGCAGCCAAGTGCAGGGAGGGTGGTGAANGTGCTCCACAACCTCCCTGAGAGGTGCTCAGGACCAGGTTGGATGAGACCTGGAGCAACCTGTGCTGCTGGGAGGTCTCCCTGCCCATAGCAGGGAGGTTGGAACTGGTTGAGCTTTAAGGTCCCTTCCAACCTAAACCAGTCTATGATTCTAAGGCCTCTGAGCTCATGCAGCAGCTGAGTTCCCTCCCAGCCTCCCCCATCCTGTCTCTCTGCCAACGTTTTGCTTTGAGAGAGCTGAGCTGAAGCCTCCCCAGCTTCCCCCATCCCAAGCAGCTCCCCCAATTAGAAGCATTTCCAGTTGCTTGTCAATGATTTTGGGGGGCAGGGGGGGGGGGCTGGAAGGGGTGGAACTCTCTGACTCTCCCTTACTTTGTTTTCCCAGCAGCTGAGGTTTCTGATTGGGAGGAAGTTGCCCATCTGCAGGCAGAGTGTCCTATATAGAGGACTAATAAAGGCTGGCATGAATAATTCATTGCCCTTTATTGCCTGGCAAGGTGTGCTGCAGGAGTGGGAGGCAGGCAGGGGTTCAGCAAAGCAAAGCAGAGCAGAGGCAGTTCCATTTGGAACAAAATACCCCTCCCCTAAATCAAACCCACCCAACCCACACCACCTCTGCCGGCAGGCTGGGATGTGCCCACCCCGGAGGTCCAGCAGCCTCCAAGCTCTGCTTTTAGGCTGCTGCCTGATCCGGAGGGAGATGATTCATCTGGTGGAGCACTCAGTTAATAGGTCAGATGTGAGACCTTGCTACAGAGCAGGGATAAATTGCTTCTCGGCCAGCTTCTGCCTTGACCTTCACAGCCTCCAGAGTTCAATATTCAGCCTTTGTGCATTCAGCCTTAATTACTGTGTGAAGGGGCATTAGCACCACAAAAGGTCCAAGTTCATTGAGCTGAGAGCTGGCTCTGCAAGCTGCCAGGTCAGGAGAGGACATGAGAAAGTCCTTTCCAGAGGGCAGGTTTAGACCCAGGGTCTTGTTCAGGTCTGCTCTCTCTTTCGGTTTGTTTTCAGCCAGGAGTTGGACCTGAGGTCTGTGGGATTAGGGGGGGGTGGAGGGAGTGTGGCACATCCCTGCCCTCTTGGCCTGGGTTTTTGGGGGCTGGATTTGCAAAGTCTCTTTGCCAAGCAGACAGCAGCAGGTCCTCAGCTCTGCAGAGCAGCATTTCAAAGCAGGATAAAGTCATAGAACCACAGAACTCTTCCATGGTTTGGGTTGGAAGAACATTAAAGCTCTCTTAGCCCCAGGTCCCCTGCCACGGGCAGGGACATCTTCCCCTCGAGCAGGTTGCTCAGAGCCCAATCCAACCTGACCTGGAATATTTAGAGGACAACCTGGGCCAGGCTCTCATCTGCCTCACAGTGAAGAATTTCTTCCTTACACCTGATTTCCGTCCAACTTCTTCCAGTTTGAAGCCACTGCCCCTGTCCTGTCACTGCCCTCCCTGATAAAGAGTCACAGAATCCCAGAGTCCTACCTCAGAGGAGGTGGGAAGGGACCTCTGGGGATCCTCCAGCCCAAGCCCTGCTCCAGCAGGGCACCCCCAGCAGCTTGCCCAGCAGCACAGTGCCCAGGGGGGTTGGAAGCTCTCCACACAAGGACACTGCACAGCCTCTCTGGGCAGCCTGCTCCAGGCCTCCAGCACCCTCACAACAAACAACTTTCTCCTCCTCTTCACAGGCAGCCTCCTGCCTGCCACTCTCTGCCCCTTGCCCCTTGGCCTGCCACTGCAGGGCACCACTGGCAAGAGCCTGGCCCCAGCCCCTTGCCCCCCACAGCTCCTTCAGCTCTTGCTGAGCACTCAGCAGATGCCCTCTGGGGCTGCTCTCCTGCAGGCTCTCAGCTCCAGATTACACAAGGCAATCATAAAGGCAGGGCTGGATTCTCACCAGAGATCCCAAAGGGGATGGAGGAACAGCAGAGATGCACAGGAGGGACAGCAGAGATGTACAGGAGGGACACCAGGGATGCACAGGAGGGACACCAGGGATTTGCAGGGGAGGAATATCAGGATGCAGAGGAGGGACCCCAGGGATCTGCACAGGAGGAACATCAGAGATGTACAGAAGGGACCCCAGGCAGCTGCACAGGAGGGTTGTTTGGTTTCCCTTTCCTGATCTAGCTGAGGGTGTCCCTGCTGACTGCCAGGGGCTTGGTCTCGATGACCTTTAGAGGTCCCTTCCAACCCAAACCATTCCATGATTCTATGACCCTGAGTCCCTTTGGAGCAGCCAGGGTTGGTGAGGTCTGTAAGAGAGCCACTGAGCAAGAGTGGTGAGGTCTCTAGGTGAGGAGAGATGAGGATGAGGATGGCTGTTGGGTGAGAAGTGTGGAGATCTGAGCAATGTGCACAGGCACCTGAGGGGTGGGGGTCAGTGCCTGGGGCCAAGCTCTTTTGGGTGGTGCTCAGCAGCACCAAGGAGCAATGGACACAAACTGAGACAGAGAAGGTTTCAGTTCCACCTGAGCAGAAACTTCCTTAGAGTGAGGGTGGCAGAGCCCTGGAGCAGGCTGCCCAGAGAGGTTGTGGAGTCTCCTTCTGTGGAGACTTTCCAACTCCCCCTGGATGCATTCCTGTGTGGACTGCCCTGAGGGATGCTGCTTGGCAAGGGAGTTGGACTGGATGAGCTCTGGAGGTCCCTTCCAGCCTCCAAGGTTCTGTGACTCTGTATGGGGCCAGATTCAGTCGTTCAGGATGTGTCCTTCACAGGAGCCAAAAGAAAAACCTCCAGAGGGACTAAGAGAAGTTCTCCTGCCCCTATGCTCTGCACTGCTGAGGCCACATCTGGAGTCCTGTGTCCAGTTCTGGGCCCCCCAGGTCATGAGGGACACAGAACTGCTGCAGAGAGCCCAGCACAGAGCCCCAGAGATGCTGCAGGGAAGGGAACAGCTCTGTTAGGAGCAGAGCCTGAGGGAGCTGGGGCTGGGAGCTGGGAGAGGAGGAGCTGAGAGGTGACCTCAGCAATGGTTCCAGAGATGTGCAGGTGAGTGGCAGGGGCTGGAGCCAGGCTCTGCTCTGCTGGGGGATGCCCAATGCCAGCACAAGGGCAGTGCTGGCAGCTGAGGCAGAGGAAGTGCCATGGGAACAGGGGGAGGAATTTTCTCCCTCTGTCTAAGGGTGGCAGAGCCTGGCACAGGCTGCCCAGGGGGGCTGTGGAGTCTCC
Organism: Tricholaema leucomelas; assembly: GCA_013400475.1. Lineage (NCBI taxonomy): Eukaryota > Metazoa > Chordata > Aves > Piciformes > Lybiidae > Tricholaema lacrymosa > Tricholaema leucomelas. The sequence continues at coordinate 49,410 of WAAF01009043.1, read as the reverse complement.
CTCTGGAGATATTCAAACCTGCCTGGATGTGTTCCTGTGTGAGCTGCTCTGGGTGCTCCTGCTCTGGCAGGGCTTGGGCTGGCTGAGCTCAGGAGGTCCCTTCCAGCCCCTGACACTCTGTGATTCAGTGCTTCTCCAGCAGGCAGTTTTCCAGACACTCTTCCCCGAGCCTGCAGCATTCCTGAGCTTGATGTGACCCAAGTGCAGGCCCCAGCACTTGACCTTGCTGAGCCTCTTGCCCTTGGCTCATTGACTGGCTGAGCTCTGGAGGTCCCTTCCAGCCCCTGACGCTCTGCAATGCTGCAGTTCTGTGATTCCCTGGGAGTGCCTCTTGGAGTTTCCCTTCTCAGCTGTACTAAAGGGAAGCAGGAGGAGGTCGATGTCCTTCATTAGGAGTCAGAACAGGTGACAAAATTCTCCTCCTTGCTCTTTGGAATCTCTGAACAGCACCAACTCAGCGTCAGGCGGCAGCGCTGGGAGCGGCGTCTCAGCGCCGCATTCATCACCGCGCCTCCGCCGGAGGAAAATCTATCAGGGCTTTAAATCTCCAACTCTCCTCATTCTTTGGGAGCAAGGAGATCAATTCATTAATATTTGGAGAGCTCTCAGTGTTATTAATCATCTCTTATCATGTTATTTATGGGCCTGGTCCTTGCGGGAGGAGACGAAGAGCCAAGGGCTCGCGCTCGGCGGTTGCGGTTTTGTTTCAGCTGGGGAGAGTTGGGAGGTGGAGGAGGTTGGGAATGGAATTGTTGAGTGGAGAAGGGTGGGGAGGGGAAAAGTCCTTTTTTGAGTGTGGCAGAGGGAATAAAAGAATCCTGGGCTGAGTTTTGGGCCCCTCGCCCCAAGGAGGCTGAGGAGGGGGTGAGGATTGTTGCAGCTCCTCTGGCTGATTGCAGAGCAGGGTGGCGAATGCAGGCTGCTGACTGGGGGCTGCAGGAGGTCACTGTCCCCTTGCTTGCATGATGGAGACATCACTCAGCAGCTCCTGCTGGCTGCCTTCTCCTCCTCCTCCTCCCGAGCAGGAGGAGCTGCTGCAGTCAGCAGGAGCAGGGCAGGGATTGTGCCCCTGGGCTGGGCACTGCTGAGGCCACCCCTTGAGTGCTGGGTTCAGCTGTGGGCCCTGAGTGGCAGAAGGACATGGAGGAGCTGGAGCAGGGCCAGAGAAGGGCATTGAAGGTGGGGAAGGGTCTGGAGAAGAGGGCTGGGGAGGGGCAGCTGAGGGAGCTGGGGGTGTTGAGGCTGGAGCAGAGGAGGCTGAGAGGAGACCTCATTGCTCTCTGCAGCTCCCTGCCAGGAGCCTGCAGCCAGCTGGGGCTGGGCTCTGCTCCCTCATATCAAGTGATAGGAGAGAAAGTGGCCTGAAATTGTGCCAGGGGAGGCTTAAGTTGGACATGAGAAGAAACTTCTTCCCTGAAAGGGTTCTCAAACACTGGCCCAGGCTGCCCAGGGAGGCACTTTGCAGGTCAGCTTGTCACAGGTCAGATTGGTCAGACAGGACCAGTATCTGGTGATGGGAAGAGAGGAAATGGCCTCAAGTTTTGCCAGGAGAGGGTTAGGTTGGAGCTGAGGAACAATTCCTTTGCTGCAAAAGTGGTCAGGGCCTGGCACAGGCTGCCCAGGGAGGTGGTGGAGTCCCCATCCCTGGAGATGTTCCAGAAACCTGTGGCCATGGTGGGGTTGGGTTGCTGGTTTGGGTCAGTGACCTTGGGAGGCCTTTCCCAACCCAAACAAGTCTCAGTTTCTATCACTCTCCCACTCTTCTCCACTGCTCCATTCTTGCTGGTTGGACTGGATGATCTTAGAGTGCTTTTCCAAGCCAAACACTGCAATGATCCCATGACCAGGGGCTGGAAGTCCTCTAAAGGGCAGGCAAGGGAGCAAGGTCATTGTGCTGCCACCATGGATTCACTTCATCCTCTCGGTGACAGCGAAGATCAGGATGGGCTCATTTGGCATTCTGACAGCCATGGCAGCAGGCTCCTTCTGTAGGTGTTGTGTTGCAGTCTAATAAGCACCCAGAGCAAGCAGGGCAGTAGTGCTGGAGCAGCTCTGAGCTTGGGCTGGGCTGGATGGACCAGAGAAGTTATGAAACCCTGCTGCAGAAGAGCGAGGCAGGGAGGAGGTCAACCCCTCAGTAGCTTTAGCTCCTTCCCTGGATCCACCTCTGAAGAGGAGCAACAGCTCAGGCATAAGTTTGCAATTGAGTGCTGCAGGCAGCTGAGGTGGGGCAGGGCTGATCGATGCCAGCAGGAAATCAGCTCCTGGGCACACTGCTCTGGCAGCCCTCAGCAGCACAGCTCTGTGGCTGCCAGCTGCTGGCCCACCTCAGCTAAGCCCTGCTGCTGCTGCTGCTGCTGCTGCTGCTGCTCTGTGCCCCAGGAATCAGAGTGGCTTGAGTTGGAAGGGACCTGCAAGATCATCCAGTTCCAAGCCCCTGCCGTGGGCAGAGGGACACCTCCCACAGGCTGCTGAAGGCCTCCTCAAGACTGGCAGTAAACACTTCCCATGGTGAGGTGTCCACAGCCTCCCTGGGCAGCCTGTGCCAGTGTCTCACCACCCTCACTCTCAAGAACTTCTTCCTCATCTCCACTCTCCCTCTCCCAGCTCAAAGCCATTCTCCCTCCTCCTGTAACCCCAAGCCCTTGTCCAAAGTCCCTCCCCAGCTCTCCTGCAACCCGTTCAGCTACTGCAAGGCTGCTCTAAGGTCTACCTGGAGCCTTCTCTTCTCCAGGCTGAACAGCCACAACTCTCCCAGCCTGTCCCCACAGCAGAGGTTCTGCAGCCTCTGACCATTTTTGTGGCCTCCTCTGGACCCTCTCCAGCAGCTCCAGGTCCTCCTTGTGCTGGGTTCCCAGAGCTGGTGGCAGTGCTGTAGGTGAGGGCTGAGCAGAGCAGAGGAGCAGGGCAGGATCCCCTCCCTGTGCTGCTGCTCTCCCTGCCCTGGCTGCAGTCCAGGTGAAGCCCAGAAGCAGGGCTCAGGAGCTGCAAAATCTGCTGTGCTTTGGCACTGTTTGCTCTGAAGTTTGGATGCTCTGTGCTTAACTTTAAGCTAGGTTGAGCCTGGGAGGTGCAACCCACCCCACAGTGTCAGGAATGTGCAAGGACTGAGCTAAATCAGGCTGGATGCAGGCTGGGAGGTGAAGCCTGTGCTGTAGGGAGCAGGATGTGGTGGGACCTGAGAGCTCCAGGGGTTAGGTTGGCACAGAACAACCTTCTGCAGGCTTGGGTCATAGGAAGCCTTTGGCCAGCCACAGAGAAGGACTCCAGGGCTGTGACTGAGGTCATTGTCACTAGCAGGACATGGATCATTGCAGGATGGGCTGTAGCAGGACATGGACTGTTGGTGTCCCAGCTGAAGAGGGACAGGGATCTGCTGGAAAGAGTCCAAGGAAGGTTTGTGAGGATGCTGAGGGGACTGGAGCAGTGCCTGGTGAGGAGAGGCTGAGGACCCTGGGGCTGAGAGTCTGGAGCAGAGAAGACTGAGAGGGGATTGAATCAATGTCTGTAACTATCTGAGGGCTGGGGGTCAGGAGGGGGGGACAGGCTCTGCTCACTGCTCCCTGGGGTAGGACAAGCAGCAGTGGATGGAAGCTGCAGCACAGGAGGCTCCAGCTCAGCACAAGGGGGAACTTCTTGCCTGGAAGGATCCCAGAGTCTGGCACAGGCTGCCCAGAGAGGTTGTGGAGTCTCCTCCTCTGGAGCCTTTCCAGACCTGTCTGGATGTGTTCCTGTGTGCCCTGAGCTAGATTGGATGG
>WAAF01009043.1:33937-45474 GCA_013400475.1 Tricholaema leucomelas | reverse complement strand
CAGCCCTCCTGCAGCCCCCTTCAGATCCTGCAAGGCTACTCCAAGGTCTCCTCCAAGCCTTCTCCTCTCCAGGCTGCCCAGCCCCAACTCTCTCAGCCTGTGCTCAGAGCAGAGCTGCTGCAGCCCTCTCAGCATCTTGGTGGCCTCCTCTGGACTGGCTCCAACACTTCCATGTCCTGCTTGTGCTGGGGGCTCCAGAACTGTGCACAGTGCTGCAGATGGGGTCTGAGGAGGGCAAAGCAAAGGGGCAGGCTAAAGCAAAGCCTTGGTGGTCAGGAAGAGGGGTGGGTGGCAGGATGGACAGGCAGGGAAGTCCATCCCTCACCACTGGTGTGCCTCTGAGCACCACAGCAGTAACTCAGCCCGGGCCAGGCTGGGGCTGCTTTGCTGTAAGAGCAGAATTAAGTGCTGCTGATTCCTCACCTTGAGGAGCAGCTACAGGAGCCTCTTCCCTTCATATTTCCTGGGTAATTAGATGAATGTTGCACTCTGGGTGAGCTGTAATGGATGAAGGCCACCTCAGATCACTGCAATTAGTGTCTTTAGCAGCTAAAGTGCTCTGAGCCTGGGATGTGTGGGAGTAGGTTCAAGGCTGTCGCCCATCTCCCTTGAATAAAGCAGCAAAGGTCTCCAGAGGGATCACCAGAAGCTGTTTAGCTGCCACAGGCAATATCTACTCAAGGTCCTCCAGCAGGACAAAAGCCACCCAGCTAACACTTGGCCAAGAGGCTTTGTTGTCCCCTGATGCAGGGTGACAAAACCTGCTCTGGAGGCAGCTCTGGGGTTCAGTGCTGCTTTGGGGAGCTTCTTTTTGATGGAATCACAGAATGGGCTGGGTTGGAAGGGACCTTCAAGATCATCCTGTCCCAGCTACCTCACCATAAGCAGGGACACCTCCCATTAGCCCAGGTTGCTCAGGGCCACATCCAGCCTGGACACCTTTTGTCTTCTGCTGTTGGTCTTCTAAGAGGCTAAGGCTGTTCAGAGCCAGCCAGAGGCTGAGTGCCAGGCCCCAGAGGGGCACCCCAGGGCCTGGAGAGCTGTGCTTAGAGAAGGCTCATTGGAGAGCTCCAAAGGCAAGCTCCACTTGCTTCTTCCTCTTTCCCCTGCAAGGATTCATTGCTGTCTTCAGCTCTGCTCCTCTTGGACCTTCAGCTCTGCACTGCTTTGGCCTTCATCCCCACACCTCTTTGACCTTCATCTCTGCACCTCTTTGACCTTTGGCTCCACATCTCTTTAACCTTCTTCTCTTGCACCTCTTTAACCTCCATCTCTGCACCTCTTTAACATTCATCTCTGCACCTTTTTGACCTTCATCTCTGCACCTCTTTAACTTTCATCCCCACACCTCTTTGACTTTCAGCTCCACACCTCTTTAACCTTCACCTCTGCACCTCTTTGACCTTCATCTCTGCACCTCTTTGACTTTCAGCTCCACACCTCTTTAACCTTCATCTCTGCACCTCTTTGACCTTCATCTCTGCAACCCTTTAACCTTCATCTCTGTACCTCTTTTAACCATCCTCACACCTCTTTAACCTTCATCTCTGCACCTCTTTCAGCTCCTTCTCTTGCACCTCTTTGACTTCCATCTCTGCACCTCTTTAACATTTAGCTCCACACCTCTTTGACCTTCATCTTTGCACCTCTTTACCCCTCATCCCCACACCTCTTCACTCCTCATCCCCACACCTCTTTACCCCTCATCCCCACACCTCTTTACCCCTCATCCCCACATCTCTTTACCCCTCATCCCCACACCTCTTTGCCCCTCATCCCCACATCTCTTTACTCCTCATCCCCACACCTCTTTACCCTTCATCCTCACACACATTTACCCTTCAAAGCCACCCCCTCTTCACCCTTCATCTGCACATCTCTCTCCCCTTCATCTCCACACCTCTTCAACCTCCATCTCTGCAGCTCTTTATGCCTTGTCTTCCTCTCTGGCAGGATATGAAAAAGCCACAGAAATCGAATCCCATTTTCAAGGCATCTGGCAAGAGAGGAATTTCTTTTCTCTCTCTCTCTCTCTGTTTAATCCTCCTTCCCCTTCTCTCCTCCTTGAAATGAAGTTTCTTCCACTGCTCATTAGATGATAAGTGAATAGAGAAAAACCTTTGAGTGAAGGTAATTCCTGGCGTGCAGAAGAGGGTGGTGGTGCTGGGCTGCACACTTCTGAATGCAAACGAGTCCAGGAGTCCTATGGGGATGCTTTGTCAGCCTTTTTATCTCCAAAACCAAAGTTCAAACTGACTTCCTGAGTCAAGAACCATAAAATTATTCTGCTGCTGAAAGAATTCTCAAATGCCATCTGTGGAGGTGTTGCTGGGGGTGGGAGGCTGGTGGGGGGAGACCTTCGTTTCCCTGTCTCTGGACTGGTCTGTGCATGCATTGGGGAGGAGGGGGGGTTGGGGAATGAAAGGGTCCCTCATTATCAGGGTCCTATTCAGCATCAGGTTGCTCTCCTCTCATTACTGGAGTTCATTATGGTCCAACAGGGAAGGGCCTGGTGACTCAGATGGAGATTTGGGATGATGATGATAATAGCCCAGTGGAGGGCTGCAGCCCATTTCAGCTCCAGAGCTCAAAGGGCTTTGCAGATGATTAACCAAGAGCCATTCAGGAAAGGTTTAGGTTGGCCAAGAGGAACAATTCTTTCCCCAAAAGGCTTGTCCAGGCCTGGCCCAGGCTGCCCAGGGCAGTGCTGGAGTCTCCCTCCCTGGAAGGGTTTCAAAGCTGTGTGGATGTGGTGCTGAGGGCCATGGGTTGGTGGTGCCCTGGGGCACTGCTGGGTAAGGGCTGCACTCAGTGCACGTTTGCCATGTTTGCCCCTTCTTCCCTGGCAGCAGAGCCCAGCCCCAGCTGGCTGCAGGCTCCTGGCAGGGAGCTGCAGAGAGCAATGAGGTCTCCTCTCAGCCTCCTCTGCTCCAGCCTCAACACCCCCAGCTCCCTCAGCTGCCCCTCCCCAGCCCTCTTCTCCAGACCCTTCCCCACCTTCAATGCCCTTCTCTGGCCCTGCTCCAGCTCCTCAATGTCCTTCTGCCACTCAGGGCCCACAGCTGAACCCAGCACTCAAGGGGTGGCCTCAGCAGTGCCCAGCCCAGGGGCACAATCCCTGCCCTGCTCCTGCTGCCCACACCACTGCTGAGCCAGGCCAGGCTGCTGCTGCCCTTCTTGCCCACCTGGGCACCCCCTGGCTCCCCTTCAGCTGCTGCCACCCAGCACCCCCAGGGCCTTTTCCACTGGGCATTTCCCAACCACTCTGCCACAAACCTGGGGAATTCTTGGGGCTGTTGTGACCCAGGGGCAGGACTTGATACTTGTGGGAACTGGTTGCAGGAGCTGCAGCTGTGTAGGACTGGGGCACTTGTGTGTGGTTCTGAAGTGGTTCATCTCTGGAACTGGCCCTGCAGCACCATCCCTGTGCATGGGGCTGAGTTTCCTTCAGGGAATGAGCAACCCCAAAGGCAGCTGAACAAACTCTTTGTGGAGGTCTCAGGCTTTGGCTGGGATGGGTAAAATGATGTCACACAGGAATGCCCACACCTGGGCGAGTAAAGCTGAGGACCAGGGAGCAGGGAAACATCACCAGAGGAGGAGAAATCCATTTGGTGTAGCTGCCAGCACAGCTGTGCCCTTTACTTCACACCAAGGAGGCACAACCAGGCCACACTGCCAATGCCTCTCTCCTTTCAAACCACTCTGCCCTCCTGCTTGGATCCAACCACAGCACCAAGTGAGGGCTCAGTTTGCAGGCTGCCTGCTGGATGGGGCTTGTGGGGCTTTACCTTTCATCCCTTTCTAATGACTCACAGAGTGCATCAGGCTGGAAGAGACCCTTAAAGGTCCCCACCAGTGCTGCTCAGACTGCCCTGTTAGAGGCCTCAGCAATCCTGGCGGCTCCAAAGAGAGTCATAGGATCATGGACAACAGTTCAGGTGGGAAGGGACCTCTAAAGGTCATCTTGTCCAAGCTCCCTGCAGTCAGCAGAGACATCTCCAGCTAGAGCAGGTTGCTCTCTTCCTGCAGAGACTTAAGTGCTGCAGTGGTAGTAGGGACCAGAGTAGCTTCTGATGCCACCAGGGTGGCAAAGACCTCTTTGCCCATAGAGTTCAGCTCTGATCTTGGTGCAGTGCTCAAGCCCAAGTCCTGACTATGGCTCACTTGCAGCAGATGGAAAACTTCCTGGGGTCTGAAAGGAGAGCTCAGAAGTAGAGGGTGCTCCTCACCCCTCCAGCTGCTCTCTCCACCAGCTGCCAGCACTGCCTAGAGGTGCAGGACCCTACTGAATGAGTGATGAGAATCGAAGCTGATGGCTGCAAGCAGTGGGAGATTGGGATGGGAACTGCAAATGAGAAGTGCCTTGAATTCAGGAGGGATCGATCCAGTTAGAGCAACTCCTCAGATGGGCCTGATCTTCACCCTCCTCTTCACTGCTTCACTCTTGATCTCCCTCCTTTTCACTGCTTGACTTTTGATCTTCAGCCTCCTTTTGACTCCTTAACCCTTGATCTTCACTCTCCTGTTCACAGCTTAATCCTCGATCCTCCCCCTCCTTGTTCACAGCTTAATCCTTGATCTTCAGCCTCCTTTTCACTCCTTAACCCTTGATCTTCACCCTCCTGTTCACAGCTTAATCCTTGATCTTCAGCCTCCTTTTCACTCCTTAACCCTTGATCTTCACCCTCCTGTTCACAGCTTAATCCTTGATCTTCAGCCTCCTTTTCACTCCTTAACCCTTGATCTTCACCCTCCTGTTCACAGGTTAATCCTCGATCTTCCCCCTCCTCTTCACTGCTCCACCCTTGATCTTTTCCCTTCTTCTCACTCCTTAGCCCTTGATCTTCTCTCTCCTATTCACTGCTTAATCCTTGATCTTCACCCTCCTCTTCACTGCTTCATCATTCATCTTCTTCCTTCTCTTCACTGCTTACCCCTTGATTTTCTCCTTCCTTTTCACTCCTTAACCCTTGATCTTCACCCTCTTGTTCACAGCTTAATCCTTCCCCCTTCTTTCCACTGCTTACCCCTTGATCATCTTCCTCTTTTTCACTCCTCAGACCTTGATCTTCTCTCTCCTGTTCACTGTTTACTCCTTGATCTTCTCCCTCCTCTTCACTGCTTCACCCTTCATCTTCTCCCTTCCCTTTGCTGTTTCCTCCTTGATCTTCCCCCTCCTTTTCACTGCTTCACCCTTCATCTTGTCCCTCCTTTTCACTCCTTAAGCCTTGATCTTCCCTCTCCTCTTCACTGCTTACCCCTTTACCCCACCAGACTCTGCTTGGTGGTAGGAGAGCATGCTGAAGTATCATGGAATGTTAAGTTGGAGGCACCTCAAGGATCATCTGGTCCAACCTTTCTTGGCAAAGGCAGAATCTAGGCAGGATGGCCCCAGAGAACCCTTACAGGTGTCCAGTGCTGGGGGGGAAAGAGATATGCAGTAGGAGAGAAAGCTGCACATGGCCCCCCCAAGGCATGTGGCCACACTGGTGCTTAAATCCTCTTCCACACAATTTTGGCCTCATTTCCCCCCCTCCTCTCTGCAGGTCTTTGCTGAGTGCTTATCAGGGCCTCTCTTCCTTTCAACCTTCACCAGAGAGGAGGATGGCAGCACCCAGCAGAAGAGGAGACAGGAGTGGGGGGAGGAAAAAATCCCTCTTTAATCAAAGAGAATATCAAAGCTGAGCTTTTTGTACAGCAAGGAGCCTGGGCTCCAGAAATCTCCTCTGCTGGTGGAGGAGGTGGAAGAGGGAAGGAGATAAAAAGGGCATCAGAGCTCTAATCAAGAAGCCTCATCCCACCCTCCTTGCGGCTCATTTCCAGATCCCCTCGTTAGGCTTCACCTCTTAAATGCTCATTAGCAAAGATGGACAAATCCTACTGGCTCAGTGTGGGCTTGCATCAAGAAGCTCCATTTAGCTGCTGCTGGGGTTCCAGGGTCCCATCCAGTGGGACCAGTGGCTGCCCACTGGGCTAGCAGGGGAAGGAAGAGGCAGAGACTGTTGACCTGCTTGGGAAAAACCATCCCAGTTCTGGTGGGTTTCTGCCGTGGTACCACTGCCAGGCTGGCTGATGGCAGGGAGGGATGGGATGAAGCTCAGCAAGGGCAAGGGCAGAGTCTGGCACCTGGGAAAGAACAACCTCATGGAGCAGGATAGTTGGGGACTGAGCTGCTGGAGAACAGTGAAGGGGAAAAGGATCTGGGGGTCCTGGTGGGTGGGAGGCTGAGCATGAGCCAGCAATGTGCTCTGGGAGCCAAGAAGGCCAAGAGCAGCCTGGGGTGGATCAGAAGAGCTGTGGTGAGTAGGGCAGGGAGGTTCTCCTGCCCCTCTGCTCAGCCCTGCTGAGGCCACAGCTGCAATCCTGGGTCCAGTTCTGGGTCCTCCAGTTCTAGAGGGACCTCAGGGAACTGCTTGAGAGAGTCCAGCACAGAGCTGCAAAGATGCTGAAGGCAGTGGAAGATCTTCTTTATGAGGAGAGCCTGAGGGAGCTGGGGCTGGGAGCTGGGAGAGGAGGAGCTGAGAGGTGACCTCAGCAATGGTTCCACAGATGTGCAGGTGAGTGGCAGGGGCTGGAGCCAGGCTCTGCTCTGCTGGGGGATGCCCAATGCCAGCACAAGGGCAGTGCTGGCAGATGAGGCAGAGGAAGTGCCATGGGAACAGGAGGAGGATTTTTGTCCCTGTGAGGGTGGCAGAGCCTGGCACAGGCTGCCCAGGGGGGCTGTGGAGTCTCCCTCTGGAGATATTCAAACCCTGCCTGGATGTGTTCCTGTGTGAGCTGCTCTGGGTGCTCCTGCTCTGGCAGGGCTTGGGCTGGCTGAGCTCAGGAGGTCCCTTCCAGCCCCTGGCACTCTGTGATTGATTCTGTGAGACCCCTGCAGGTGTGGTGCTGAGAGACATGGCCTGGAAGGGGACTTGGCCATGCTGGGTTAATGCTTGGACACAAGGAACAATTTCAGGCTGCCCGGGGGGGTGTTGGAGGCACCACCCCTGGAGGTGTTGCAGAGCTGTGGAGCTGTGGTGCTGGGGCTGTGGCTTTGCGGGGCAGGGGCAGTGTCTGGAGTCGATGATGCTGAAGCTCTCTCCCAGCCAAAGGCTCTGCAGCTCCAGGATTTGACCCTTCCCCCTTCGGCAAAACCTCAGCTGCTGCCACTTGCAGCCTAAGCAGGCGCCCGAGGTCCCTCCTGGGGGTCCCAGTGACAGCCGCTGGGAGGCTGTGCCCGCGGCCAGCCGCCGGCCCTGACACGCCGCAGTAAGGAGCAGCTGATGTGTGCCAGGGAGCGGCACGGCCGCAGCGGGCAGGGCTGGCAGCGCCGCTCGGCGCCGGGCGGCAGGGGCACAGCTGCGACTCACCTTAAAGGGCAGCGGCAGGGCTGGCAGAACCCGTGTGGTGCTGGGGCACTGCCCGATGGGTACCTGTGCTGTGCTGGGGCACTGCCCTGAGAGGAACCTGTGCTGTGCTTGGGCACTGCCTCTTGCCCCCCACAGCTCCTTCAGCTCTTGCTGAGCACTCAGCAGATGCCCTCTGGGGCTGCTCTCCTGCAGGCTCTCAGCCCCAGGGCTCTCAGCCTTTGCTCCTCACACAGCTGCTCCAGGCCCCTCAGCAGCTTCCCAGCCCCCACTGCACTCTCTCCAGCACTTCCCTGCCTCTGCCCCTGGGCAGCACACAGCTGGAGCCAGCACTGCACAGGTGGCCTCAGCAGGGCACAGCAGAGGGGCAGCACAACCTCCCTTGCCCTGCTGCCCACACTCTGCTCCATGCCCCCCACCACACCTTTGGCCTTCTTGGCCCCCAGCCCACACTGCTGCCTCCTGGCACCTTCTTGTGCCCCCCAGCACTGCCAGCTCCTGCTCCTTGCAGCTGCTTCCCAGCAGGTCCCCCCTCAGCTGTGCTGCTGCAGGAGGTTGTTCCTCCCCAGGGCCAGGACCTGCCCTTGCCCTGCTTGACCTCCCTCACGTTGCTCTGCCCCAGCTCTGCAGCCTGCCCAGGGCTCACTGGGTGCCAGCACAGCCTGAGGGCTCTCAGCCACTGCTGCCACTTCTGTGCCAGCAGCAAACTGCCTGAGGGTCCTCCCTGTGCCTTCATCAGGTCAGTGATGATGATTTTTAGGCTGTCAGGTAGTGACAGGACTGGGGGGGATGGAGCAAAGCTGGAGGTGGGGAGAGTGAGGCTGGAGGTGAGGAGGAAGTTGTTGAGCAGGAGAGTGGTGAGAGGCTGGAATGGGTTGCCCAGGGAGGTGGTTGAGGCCCCATGGCTGGAGGGGTTTCAGGCCAGGCTGGCTGAGGCTGTGTGCAGCCTGCTCTAGGGTAGGGTGTCCCTGGGCATGGCAGGGGGGTTGGAACTGGCTGCTCCTTGTGGTCCCTTCCAGCCCTGACTGGTTCTGTGATTCTGTGATTCTATGACTATGATGTGAACAAAACTGGACCCAGCAGCACTTCAAGCTCCAGGCCTCTGCATCACTGCTCCCAGTCCACCAAGTTCTGCCCTTCAGTCAGGTTTCAGCCCACCTCACATCCAGAGAAGATGTTCCCCAGCTGCAGGACCTCTTTCTATGGCCCCAGCTCCAAGACCTCTTTCCATGGCCCCAACTGCAGGACCTCTTTATTGGTCCCCAGCTGCAGAACCTCTTTCCATGGCCCCATTTGCAAGACCTCTTTCCATGGCCCCACCTGCAGGACCTCTTTTCATGGCCCCAGCTGCAAGATCTCTTTCCATGGCCCCACCTGCAGGACCTCTTTCCATGGCCCCAGCTGCAGGACCTCTTTCCATGGCCCCAGCTGCAAGATCACTTTCCATGGCCCCATTTGCAAGACCTCTTTCCATGGCCCCAACTGCAGGATCTCTTTATTGGTCCCCATTTGCAAGACCTCTTTCCATGGCCCCAGCTGCAGGACCACCTTCCATAGTCTCAACTGCAGGATCTATTTCCATGGCCCCAGCTGCAGGATCACCTTCCAGTAAGCAGAGGTGGCTGATAGTAGCAGCTTGAGGTCTCCTCATTTTGTTGTCAATGGATTTAAACCTAGAAATTAAAGGACCTTTGTGGTTTGGGCTAGGAAATAGAAAGGGGGGGGGAGGAAGAGGAGGAGAGGGGAAAAAAAGGCAAAGGATTGCTCAAGATAATGGAGACAGAAATGGACAAGATAATGATCTTCATGGGGGCTGGGATCCATCCCAATCCATCTGGGTTCAGGAGGCCCATCAGAGCTGGGATTTTATGCTGAAACACTGAAAGAGGTCTAAACTGGCTGAACTGGCAGCTCCTGGCTTGGACAGATTCACTCTGTGCTGGGTCAGGAACTGGCTGGAAGGCAGAGCCCAGAGAGTGGTGGTGAATGGTGCCACATCCAGCTGGCAGCTGGCACCAGTGGTGTGCCCCAGGGATCAGTGCTGGGCCCAGTCCTGTTCAACATCTTTATTGATGATCTGGACCAGGGGATTGAGTCCAGCATCAGTAAGTTTGCAGATGACACCAAGCTAGGAGCAGCTGTGGAGCTGTTGGAGGGTAGGAGAGCCCTGCAGAGGGACCTGGCCAGGCTGGATGGGTGGGCAGAGGCCAATGGGATGAGACTGAACAAGGCCAAGTGCAGGGTTCTGCACTTTGGCCACAACAACCCCAAGCAGCACTACAGGCTGGGGACAGAGTGGCTGAGAGCAGCCAGGCAGAGAGGGAGCTGGGGGTGCTGGGAGAGAGGAGCTGAAGAGGAGGCAGCAGTGCCCAGGTGGGCAGCAGAGCCAATGGCATCCTGGGCTGGCTCAGGAGCAGTGTGGGCAGCAGGACAAGGGAGGTTCTTCTGCCCCTGTGCTCAGCACTGCTCAGGCCACCCCTGGAGTGCTGTGTCCAGTTCTGGGCTCCTCCATTGCAGAGAGATGTTGAGGTGCTGGAAGGTGTTGAGAGAAGGGCAGCAAGGCTGGGGAGGGGCCTGGAGCACAGCCCTGTGAGGAGAGGCTGAGGGAGCTGGGGGTGTGCAGCCTGCAGCAGAGGAGGCTCAGGGCAGAGCTCATTGCTGTCTGCAGCTGCCTGCAGGGAGGCTGTAGCCAGCTGGGGTTGGGCTCTGCTGCCAGGCAGCCAGGGACAGAAGAAGGGGACAGAGGCTGAAGCTGTGGCAGGGCAGGGTCAGGCTGGATGTGAGGAGGAAGTTGTTGGCAGAGAGAGTGATTGGCACTGGAATGGGCTGCCCAGGGAGGTGGTGCAGTGGCCGTGGCTGGAGGTGTTGAAGCCAAGCCTGGCTGGGGCACTTAGTGCCATGGTCTGGTTGGTTGGGCAGGGCTGGGTGCTAGGTTGGGCTGCAGGAGCTTGGAGCTCTCTGCCAACCTGCCTGATTCTGTTCTATTCTATTCTAAATGCAAGGCAAGGGAATGAAGCAACAGGGATTAGCAAAAGGGGAGGGCTGGGGGGGCTGAAAGCTGAGCCAACAAACCCTGCAAGACCTGGGAGGAGAAGGTTCTGGCAAAAGGGGCAGGGATGCTGCTGCAGGTCCATGGCTGGGGGGGGGGAAGAAGGCAGAGATTCCTGCAGGGGTTGTGTGGTGCAGCTTCAAAACCTCAACAAACCTCCCCCCACCCCCCCCAACACACACACAGACCCCCTCCCAAATGCCTCCTGCATTAAGGAGTCAGCCCAGATGGGTTCTGTCAGCAGCCAGAGTGGCAGAAAAGTGTCATTGGAGCAATTTCCTCTGTTAAATAATAGTCTGTTATTTGCTGCAGGGATCCACTTCTTCCACCTCTCCTCCCCTGCTTTTAAGGTACCATTTACCATTAGCTGCCTTGGTGGGTTGGGTTGGGGGGGGGGGAAAGGGTTTGGTTTGTCTCCTTTCTTCTCTTTTCCCTCCCCCTTTCCCCACTCAGCTCACTCTCTGAACACATACACACAAATTATCTCCCTCCCAGCAAATCATCCCTGCCACAGTGAAAGCAAAAGCAAACTGAAGAGGGAAACTCCTGGAGGAGGCTTCAATTTCTCAGCAGCAGCTTTCATAGTGCCCAGGGCCCTAATTGCAAGATATTAGAGGGGTTGGTTGAGGAAAATAGGAGCAACATTTCTTTGCATGCCATTCCCCACACCTCCTAAAGAGCTGGAATCAGAAGTGGGGATGTTCTCCTGCTCCCAGCTTCTGCTGCATGGTATTAAAATGAAGTGCTGCAATTTCACTTCCCTCTTTGGTTTGCTTTATGGAGTCGTAGAAGCACAGACTGGGTTGGAAAGGAGCTCAAAGCTCATCCAGTTCCAACCCATCCCACCCAGGCCGTGGGCAGAGACACCTTTCACCAGCACAGGTTGCTCAAGGGGTTGGAAGGGACACAAGGAGATCATCCAGTCCAGTCCCACTGCCAGAGCAGGACCATGCAGGCTAGCTCAGGGCACACAGAACACATCCAGACAGGCCTGGAAAGGCTCCACAGAAGGAGACTCCACAACCTCTCTGGGCAGCCTGTGCCAGGGCTCTGGGACCCTTCCAGGCAAGAAGTTCCCCCTTGTGCTGAGCTGGAGCCTCCTGTGCTGCAGCTTCCATCCACTGCTGCTTGTCCTA
>WAAF01009043.1:4787-33134 GCA_013400475.1 Tricholaema leucomelas | reverse complement strand
CCTGCCCTTGGCCTTGTTCAGTCTCATCCCCTTGGCCTCTGCCCACCCATCCAGCCTGGCCAGGTCCCTCTGCAGGGCTCTGCTACCCTCCACAACTGCTCCTAGCTTGGTGTCCTCTGCAGACTCACTGCTGCTGGCCTCAATGCCCTGCTCCAGAGCATCAATCCAGACCTTGCACAGGACTGTTAGGCTGGGCAGGAGTTGTTACCCAGCAGCACTCCCAGGTCTCTGGATCATGACAGTTGCCTAAATCCTCCTTGCTTTTGTTCTGAGCAGCTCCAGCCCCTCAGCCCCAGCAGCAGGACAGGCTCTGCTTCTTATCCTGCCAAAGGGAAACACAAACCACAAACACTAAAAGGAATTTTCCACTAAATCAAACCCCCCAAAGTGAATTTTTTTCCCCCTCTTTTTTTTTCATCCCCAAATTCCAAACCCTGAGCACAGAACTATTAAAAAGACCTCTGAAAACCCAAAGCATCAAAGCTTCTGGGTTGGCTCCTTGGCTGGCAAGGGGAAAGCAACACAGAGAGGCTTTGAATGACCATTCCAGGGAAGGCTTCCAAAATAAATAGGGAAGATTCTCTCTGGTTTTTTTCTCCCCTTTCAAAAAGAAAAAGGCTCCAGCCTGGTTTTCATTCCCCACTCCCCCTTCATCATTTGGCTGCTTCCCATTTCTAATCAATGCCTGAAATTTTGGGAGGGGGAAGGGAGGGAACCAAAATATAAAAGAGGCAAAAAAAACTCAGAATTGCTTTGCCCTGGCCAGGATGATTTGAGCAAATAACAGATTAGAAGTTCTCAGAGCTGCATTAGGGAGGGAAAATGTTGTGGGGTGGTTTGGTTCTGCTTTTGCTTTGCAGGGTTTTTGTCTGTCTAATAGGCACTGATTGCAAACAAATCAGTGTGAGCTGGAAGGAATGGAGGGGAGGGGGGAGAAGAAAGGCAGCAAAATAAAACTGCAGAGAGAGAAGGAAAAGGAGGTGCTGGGAGGCTGGGGGGGGTGAGGATAACTGCAGCTCCTCTGGCTGGTTGCAGAGCAGGGTGGCAAAAGCAGGCAGCTGACTGGGGGCTGCAGCAGGTCACTGTCCCCTCGTTTGCATGATGGAGACATCACTCAGCAGCTCCTGCTGGCTGCCTCCTCCTCCTCCTCTTCCTCCTCCTCCTCCTCCTCCTCCTCCTCCCAAGCAGGAGGAGCTGCTGTGGGCAGCAGGAGCAGGGCAGGGATTGTGCCCCTGGGCTGGGCACTGCTGAGGCCACCCCTTGAGTGCTGGGCTCAGCTGTGGGCCCTGAGTGGCAGAAGGACATTGAGGAGCTGGAGCAGGGCCAGAGAAGGGCATTGAAGGTGGGGAAGGGTCTGGAGAAGAGGGCTGGGGAGGGGCAGCTGAGGGAGCTGGGGGGGTTGAGGCTGGAGCAGAGGAGGCTGAGAGGAGACCTCATTGCTCTCTGCAGCTCCCTGCTAGGGGGTTGGAGCCAGCTGGGGTTGGGCTCTGCTGCCAGGGAACAAGGACAGGACAAGAGGAAATGTCCCCAGGTTGCCCCAGGGGAGGTTCAGGGTGGCCATGAGGAACAATTTCTTCCTCTTGAGGGTTGTCCAGGCCTGGCCCAGGCTGCCCACAGGTGGAGTCCCCATCCCTGGAGGGGTTTCAGAGCTGTGGTGCTGAGGGCATTGGTTCAGCTGTGCCCTGGCACTGCTGGGTAAGGGTTGGACTCTGTGATCTTAAAGCTCTCTTCCAACTAAAACCATTCTGTGACTGTCTGGCAGGGGAGGCCTTTCCCTGCCAAATTACCCCCTGTGGTCCCACTCTGCTCAGGAGCTGAGGTGCAGCCATGCAGAGAGGAGGTTTTGTGTGGTTTGTGCCTTTTATGTCTGCCTCTAACTGCTCAGCTCCCAGGGATGCTCAGCCAGGGAGCATCTCCATTCGTCTTACCCAACAGGCACAGGCAGAAGGTAGCCAGAACCACAGTGAGCATCCCTTGGAGATGCCTTGAGTGAACTCTTTGAGCACTGCTGAGGCTGTCCTGGGCAGGGCCAGGCTGCAGCTTCTCAATAAAAGTGGTTTGTGATGAATCTCTGCTGCTTGAGAGAGGAGTGAGAGGTCAAAAGTAATGACTCCCATTGCTCTCTGCTGCTTTTCCAGCCAGGCTTGGTGTGGACCCAGCTCTTGCAAACAGCTGATGGAGCTACCAGCTTTACAGCTCCTCCAGGGCAGCCAGGGGAGAGGAAATGGCTGGGATGGAATCCCAGCACCGTTAAAACCACACGTGCTGAAATGAGGAGCTGCAGGACCCCAGCTGGCTCCAACCTCCTAGCAGGGAGCTGCAAAGAGCAAGCAATGAGGTCTCCTCTCAGCCTCCTCTGCTCCAGGCAGGACTTGGGGCACTGTGTGATGTCCTGGAGCCCCCAGCACAAGCAGAACTGTGCTGGAACAGTTGGAGCCAATCCAGAGGAGGCCACCAAGATGCTGAGAGGGCTGCAGCAGCTCTGCTCTGAGCACAGGCTGAGAGAGTTGGGGGTCTGCAGCCTGGAGAGGAGAAGGCTTTGAGGAGACCTTGGAGTGGCCTTGCAGGAGCTGAAGGGAGGCTCCAGGAGGGCTGAGGAGGGAGTATTGAGAAGGTCTGGGAATGAGAGGAGGAGGAGGAGGAATGGGTTTGAAGTGGCAGAGGGGAGATTGAAACTGGATGTGAGGAAGGAGTGAGGGTGGTGAGAGACTGGCAGAGGTTGAGGGTGGTGAGACACTGGCACAGGTTGAGGGTGGTGAGACACTGGCACAGGTTGCCCAGGGAGGTTGTGGAGCACAGAAGCACCCAAGGTGATCNAGGCTGGATGAAACCCTTGAGTGACCTGTTCCAGCGGGAGCGGTCCCTGCCCATGGACCTGGCTGAGCTTTGGGGTCCCTTCCAACCTAACCCATCCTGTGATGCTATGACCTGGCACAAGGGCTGGCACTGAGCAGTGCAGCACAGCGAGCCAGGAGGTCACCCCAGGGCAGGCTCTGGGGGTGCTGCTCCCCAAGGAAGCTGCTGGGGGGTCCCCAAGAGCAGGTTCTGGTTTTCAGTGCTTCAGCAGCTCGAAGGGCTGAGGGCAGGGGGTGAGGATGCAGCAGAGGCTGCTCACAGAGCACTGTGGGGAGGACATTGATGGCTTTGGCTGCAGTGATCTTGGGCTCCCCCCAGCAATGTTGGTGCAGCCTCGAGGGACTTTGCATCCTGAATCCTGGGATCAGTTTTGGGTCTCTCATGCCAAGAAGGACATTGAGGAGCTGGAGCAGGGCTAGAGAAGGGCAGCAAAGGTGGGGAAGGGTCTGGAGAAGAGGGCTGGGGAGGGGCAGCTGAGGGAGCTGGGGGTGTTGAGGCTGGAGCAGAGGAGGCTGAGAGGAGACCTCATTGCTCTCTGCAGCTCCCTGCCAGGAGCCTGCAGCCAGCTGGGGTTGGGCTCTGCTGCCAAGGGGCAAGGAATAAGAGGAGAGGAAATAGCCCCAGGTTGCCCCAGGGCAGGTTGAGGTTAGATTTGAGGAACAATTTCTTCCCCTCGAGGGTTGCCAAGAGACTGCTCCGAGCAGCGATGCAGTCCCCAGCCCTGCAGGGTCTCAGCTGTGTAACTGTGCTGCTGAGGGCCATGGCTTGGTGCTGCCCTGGCCCTGCTGGGCTAATGCTTGGGCACAATGATCTTGAAGGCCTCTTCCAACCCAGACAACTCTGTGACTTTGTGACTTCAGTGCCAGGCTGAGGTTCATCTCCCACTGCCTTCTGCTGCCCATCTGGCCTGGGTAGGACTCAGCCCCTGGCAGTGCCACTGCTCTGCCTGCCCTGAGGCCCAAGAGCCTGGGGAAGCCCAGGGGCTGCACCCAGCCACCCCTGCAGCCCCTGGAGCCCAGTGGAGCTCAGCACATCAGCAGCCACCCACTGCTGCCCTCCACCCCATGTCACACCTCGTGGGAACAGCCTTTTCCCAGGCAGTTCCCATTCCTCCCTTCCCTAATCCGCTTGGAACCCGCAGCTCTTCTCCCCTCCTTGCTTTCTTTGTCAGCCTCCCTTTCAAACTCCTGATGTAGCTCCTTTTCCATCTGTTCCTGCCTGTGCAGCTCCTCTCTGCCCTGCTAATGACTTACCCTGGCTAGGAGGAGGCAGGACATTAATCTCATCATTACCATTCCTCTTCCCAGCACTTCAGATCTCGCGAGGAGCATAATTGCTGGAGCAGATTTTCGGTTCCATCCTGACAAGCCAGCAAGTGAAGGGGGAGGTTTGGCTCTCCCTTGGCTCAATGGTTTCAGTTCCTCTTCAGAGGAGCTTTCTAAAGGATCCCTCTTGCTCCAGCCAAGGCAAAGCTCCCCCCCTGAAGAATGGATTAGGAACGTTGCTGTCACTGCCACCACCAAGTCGGTGCCAGGCAGCCCCAAGTCAGGGCTGAGATCCCTGTTGTGCCAGAGGGCTTCTGTCCCTCTTCCATCTCTGCCAGCTCCTTTATCTCATCCTGCATCCCAGAATCTCTTTCTTCCTTCCATCCACCTCTTCCCATGGAGAGGATTTTCCTCTGCCTGTTGCTCTTACTGCAGAGGACCTGAGGCTGAGGTTCCCCCTGCAGATAACTCACCCTGAGTCTGCAGCTCCCTGCATGCCCAGGTGGGCAGCAGAGCCAATGGCATCCTGGGCTGGCTCAGGAGCAGTGTGGGCAGCAGGACAAGGGAGGTTCTTCTGCCCCTGTGCTCAGCACTGCTCAGGCCAGCCCTGGAGTGCTGTGTCCAGTTGTGGGCTCCTCCATTGCAGAGAGATGTTGAGGTGCTGGAAGGTGTTGAGAGAAGGGCAGCAAGGCTGGGGAGGGGCCTGGAGCACAGCCCTGTGAGGAGAGGCTGAGGGAGCTGGGGGTGTGCAGCCTGCAGCAGAGGAGGCTCAGGGCAGAGCTCATTGCTGTCTGCAGCTCCCTGCAGGGAGGCTGTAGCCAGCTGGGATTGGGCTCTGCTGCCAGGCAGCCAGGGCCAGAAGAAGGGGACAGAGGCTGAAGCTGTGGCAGGGCAGGGTCAGGCTGGATGTGAGGAGGAAGTTGTTGGCAGAGAGAGTGATTGGCACTGGAATGGGCTGCCCAGGGAGGTGGTGGAGTGGCCGTGGCTGGAGGTGTTGAAGCCAAGCCTGGCTGGGGCACTTAGTGCCATGGTCTGGTTGGTTGGGCAGGGCTGGGGGCTAGGTTGGGCTGCAGGAGCTTGGAGCTCTCTTCCACCTGCCTGATTCTATGCCTGTATGATTCTGAGACCTCCACCCTGCTCCCTCACACTCAGTGCAGCTCCTGCTGCCTGTGGGTTTAATGCCAGCCTAAAACTCATCTTCAGTTAGTGCCATGGTCAGGGAACCAAGGGAGGTGACTTCTCCTTCACCCTCAGGACAGCTCCTGCAGGGTCAGTGTTAAAGGGAAGTGGAGGAGACAGCAGAGTCAGGGCAGAGCCAGGCACCATCCCAACCTGCAGCATGGTCCCCTCCAGCCCCTTTCTCTCTGTGGTGCTGTGGATCTCTGCTGCCTTCTTGTTAGTGAAAGGGATAGGACAAGAGGAAATGGCCTCAAGCCACACCAGGGGGAGGTTTAGGTTGGATGTCAGAAGAGGACTCAGGTAGCACAGGGGAGGTTCAGGTTGGATGTCAGAAGAGGACTCAGGTAGCACAGGGGAGGTTCAGGTTGGATGTCAGAAGAGGACTCAGGTAGCACAGGGGAGGTTCAGGTTGGACATGAGAAGAAACTTCTTCACTGGAAGGGTTCTCCAAGCCTGGCCCAGGCTGCCCAGGGAGGTGCCTGAATGCCCATCCCTGGAGAGGTTTCAAAGCAGCAGAGCTGTGGTGCTGAGGGCCATGGCTTGGCCTTGGCAGAGCTCAAGAAGGGTTGGGCTGGAGGATCTCCAAGGGCTTCTCCAGCAGAAGCCACTCCAGGACTCTACTCCCTGCCCTTCTCCCATGCCAACCATCCCCCACCAGCCCCAGCAGGGCTCCTGTTTGCCAGTCCCCAGTTGCAGGCACAGCAGTGACAGGAGCAGCCATGCTGTGGGGGGACCTGGGGACTCCTCTGCAGAGGCTGAGGTTAACCTGGGAGCAGGCAGGCAGGAGGGAAGCTCTCCCCAAGCCTATCTCCTGCTTCACCCCAGGCTGCCAGCACAGCTGCCCCCTGGGCTGCCATCACTAACAAGCTTCTCCCGTGGCCAGGGGGCAGCCTGCTGGGAGAGCTGAGCCTGCTGAAAGCCTCCTCCTGGGGTGATTGAAGGCTCCAGAGAGCTCTGCACTCCTGCCCTGAACAGAAGCATTTGCATTAAGTGCCCTTGGCATTATTCTTCTCGTCCTGGCATTGTAGCTTCTCATCCACCAGCACCCCTGAGGAGAGGGACTTGGGGGTGCTGCTGGAGGAGAAGCTCAACAGGAGCCAGCAGTGTGCACTTGCAGCCCAGAGAGCAACCAGAGCCTGGGCTGCAGCAGCAGAAGTGTGGCCAGCAGGGCCAGGGAGGGGATTCTCCTCCTCTGCTCTGCTCTGCTGAGACCCCACCTGGAGTACTGCATCCAGCTCTGGAGCCCCTGGGACAAGAGGGCTGTGGAGATGCTGGAGAGTGTCCAGAGCAGGGCCAGGAGGATGCTGAGAGGGCTGCAGCAGCTCTGCTGTGAGCACAGACTGAAAGAGTTGGGGCTGTGCAGGCTGGAGCAGAGGAGGCTCCCAGGTGACCTTCTTGTGGCCTTCCAGGATCTGAAGGGGGCTCCAAAAAAGCTGGGGAGGGACTTTTGAGGCTGTGAGGGAGTGGCAGGAGTGGGGGGAATGGAGCAAAGCTGGAGGTGGGGAGAGTGAGGCTGGAGGTGAGGAGGAAGTTGTTGAGCAGGAGAGTGGTGAGAGGCTGGAATGGGTTGCCCAGGGAGGTGGTTGAGGCCCCATGGCTGGAGGTGTTTCAGGCCAGGCTGGCTGAGGCTGTGTGCAGCCTGCTCTAGGGTAGGGTGTCCCTGGGCATGGCAGGGGGGTTGGAACTGGCTGCTCCTTGTGGTCCCTTCCAGCCCTGACTGATTCTATGATGCTATTAAAGGCCCAGGGAAGTGCCTGCTGGAAGCAATTTGCCAGGTGTGTGCATGGCACAGCCTGCCTGGGCCATCCAGCAGCCCTCAGCTCCTTTCTGCCCCTTCCCCCTTGGCTGTTGGGTGTTCTTTTTTGGAGGTTCCCTCCTCCTCTGCCTTCCTCTAAGGCAGCTGCAGGGACTCAGGTGGGTTGAGAGCTGGGGACTGAGAGACTTTCATTATTCTCATTGCGTGCACCTGAAAATTGCCTCTCCTGCTGGCTGCCAAATTGAGTACATTAAATACAAGGCATTAAACCTCCAAAATATGGAAATAACCCAGGGAGAGCCTCAGATTTCAGAGCCTACCCAGCTAAGGCCCAATTTTACTTCACTTAATAAAGGGGCACATTGCTGGTGAGGAGCCAAGGAGGAGAGGAAGGGAGGGGGAAGCTGGACTGAAGTAGGGTGGAAGGAGGGAAGCCAGATGGAGCCCTGGGCAAAGAAGAGATGCTGTGTGGGGTCCTGGCAAAGAGGAAGAGTTGGGCTGGATTCAAAGGTGGCAAAGCTCCAGGAGTCATCCCTGCCTGGCACAGGTTGCCCAGGGAGGTTGTGGAGCACAGAAGCACTGAACACCTCCAGGGAGGTTGTGGAGCACAGAAGCACTGAACACCTCCAGGGAGGTTGTGGAGCACAGAAGCACTGAACACCTCCAGGGAGGTTGTGGATGTCCCTGCCCATGGCAGGAGAGTTGGAGCTGGATGAGTTTTGAGGTCCCTTCCATCCCAACCCATTCTGTCAACCTATGATTGGAGTAGCTCAATCTCACTGCCACCTTCTCGTGGACCTCTTTGTTCTTCACAAGCCTCACAAGCAGATTCCACAACCACCCCACCCCCAGACCCATTTGTAGACCCTTGGGAAGGTGTCCCAAGGTACCAACAGCACAACCATGCAGGGCAGGAGGTGATGGAGGTGAAAACATTGAGGCCCAGCTGGGCATGGCATGAACCAGGCTTGGGTTTAGATCTTGGCTTTCCACTTCTCTGCTTAGAAAAGCTCTGCAAGGTCTTCAGTGCCCAGCAGTGGTCAAGATTTTGGGTTAGGGTTTTATCTGGAGAGAAGAGCCCTGGATAAGTTAGCAGCATCAGGAGAAGACAGCAGCTTCCCACAGCACAGAGATGGGGAAAGTGATGCCTGACCTGGGTGCTGCTGGCACAAACTGGCTGCAAGGAGCTCGACCTTCCCCACAGGACCTCCCCTCCCTCCCCCCAGCCAAGCAGGGAGGCACTTTTGCTGTAAAAGGCCCTTTAGATGTGGTGCTTGGAGCTATGGCTTAGAGGTGAGGTTGGCAGAGGAGGGTTGATGGTTGGACTTGGTGATCCCAAGGCTCTTTTCCAAGCTGAGTGTCTCCAAGAGAGAGCCCAGCACAGAGCCCCAGAGATGCTGCAGGGAAGGGAACAGCTCTGTTAGGAGCAGAGCCTGAGGGAGCTGGGGCTGGGAGCTGGGAGAGGAGGAGCTGAGAGGTGACCTCAGCAATGGTTCCAGAGATGTGCAGGTGAGTGGCAGGGGCTGGAGCCAGGCTCTGCTCTGCTGGGGGATGCCCAATGCCAGCACAAGGGCAGTGCTGGCAGCTGAGGCACAGAAGTGCCATGGGGACAGGAGGAGGAATTTTCTCCCTGTGAGGGTGGCAGAGCCTGGCACAGGCTGCCCAGGGGGGCTGTGGAGTCTCCCTCTGGAGATATTCAATCCCTGCCTGGATGTGTTCCTGTGTGAGCTGCTCTGGGTGCTCCTGCTCTGGCAGGGCTTGGGCTGGCTGAGCTCTGGAGGTCCCTTCCAGCCCCTGGCACTCTGTGACTGTCGTTCCTGGAGCATCCCCCTGCAGCAGGGAGGGAAGATTGCCTGCAGACAGCTGCTTCAGCTGGGCTTTCTCCACAGCTCCTTGCACCCCAGGTCAGCTCCTGGGGAAATGGCCTCGGGTTGTGCTGGGAGAGGTTTGGATTGGACATGAGCAGCAATTTCTTCTCCTTAAGGGTTGTCAAGGCCTGGGGCAGGCTGCAGTCCCCAGCCCTGAAGCTGTGTAGGTGTGGGGGTGAGGGACTTGGCTCAGTGGTGGTGATCTGGCAGTGCTGGGCTGGGAGCTGGGCTCAGTGGTGGTGATCTGGCAGTGCTGGGCTGAGCTGGGCTCAGTGGTGGTGATCTGGCAGTGCTGGGTTAGGAGCTGGGCTCAGTGGTGGTGATCTGGCAGTGCTGGGTTAGGAGTTGGGCTCAGTGGTGGTGATCTGGCAGTGCTGGGTTAGGAGCTGGGCTCAGTGGTGGTGATCTGGCAGTGCTGGGCTGGGAGCTGGGCTCAGTGGTGGTGATCTGGCAGTGCTGGGTTAGGAGCTGGGCTCAGTGGTGGTGATCTGGCAGTGCTGGGCTGGGAGCTGGGCTCAATGCTCTGCAAAGGTCTCTTCCAACATGATGGTCTGGGCTAGAGGAGGGCAGAGCTGGGTGATGGCACTAATGTGTTTGTGATGATGAGGGGTAGGAGGGATGGTGGCAGTGGGACCTTGAGGCTAAGCAGCTCCTGGCTGAGCTGCTGTTATCCCCTGGCACATCACAGCCCTCACAGTGCCCTCCAGCTGTGCTCACAGCAGCAGCAAAGCAGCCTGAGGCTCTCCTGCCTTTGCCCCTGCAATCATAGAACGTTTAGTTTGGAAGGGATCCTGAAGATCATCCAGCTCCACCCCCCCCTGCCATGGGGCCACCAGCCCAGGTTGCTCAAGGCCTCATCTAACCTGGCCTTGAACACCTCCAGGGAGGGGACATCCATGACCTGTTCCAGTGTCTCACCACCCTCCCTGTAAAGGTGATCTTGTCCAAGCCTCCTGCGGTGAGCAGGGACAGCTTTCATTAGCTCCACCTTGCTCCTGAGCACTCTGCTCAGAGCCTCTTTGCAGAGCATTTCTTCTCCTCAAGCAGCTGGAGACATGCAAGAGACCTTCTGAGGTCACATCTCCATCCTTGTGTCCTCCCCTGTGCCTCACTAACCCTCTCCACTGTACTGGTAGTGAACAGAATCACAGCAGGGCTCAGGTTGGAAGGGATCTCAGAGGTCATCAACTCCTGCCCCTGCCGTGGGCAGGGACATCTCTTAGCTAGAGCAGGTTGCTGAGGGCTTCCTCCAGCCTGGCCATGAGCACCCCCAGGCAGGAGGCAGCCACAGCCTCCCTGGGCAGACTCTCAGCAGCCTCCTGCTGCAGAGCTTCTTCCTCAGCTCCACTCTCACCCTGCTCTGCCTCAGCTCCAAACCATTCCCCCTTGGCCTGGCTCAGACACCCTCAGCAGAAGTCTCTCTGCAACCTTCCTGCAGGATCCCTTCAGGCACTGGCAGCAGCTCTGAGGTTCCCCTGGAGCCTTCTCTGCAGGCTGCACCTCCCCAGCTCCCTCAGCCTGTGCTCACAGCAGAGCTGCTCCAGCCCTGGCAGCATCTTTGTGGCCTCCTCTGGGTTGTCTCCAGCAGCTCTGAGTCCTTCTGCTGCTATGGACAGCAGAGCTGGAGGCAGGAGTGGAGGTGAGGTCTGAGCAGAGCAGAGCCAAGGGGCAGGATCCCCTCTCCTGCCCTCTGCCCACACTGCTCTGGCTGCAGCCAGCACACAGCTGCCTGCTGGGCTGCAGGAGGGCACCGCTGGCTGCTGGGGAGCTGCTCAGCACCAACACCCCCAAGGCTCTTTCTTCAGGGCTACTCTCAGCCCTCTCTGCCCCCAGTCTGCATCCTCCTCCCTCGCCCCGGCAGCTCCGTGCCCTTCTCACGATGCCATCCCCGTGTTCCCCGCGGCTGTTTGTCATTTTCTCCTGGCTGGCGTTCGGTGAGGAGAACCTCATCAGCCCAGATTTGTCCTGCGTGAGCTATCAGAGGATTAGCAGGCTGGAAACCTTCCCCAGCTGCCTCTCGGCGGCGAGCCCCTGGGGAGCGGCGCTTTAGCAAAGTGATTTTCCTGTTCTAGCCCAAGGAATTGGATCCGCATCCGGTAGCCAAATTGAATTCACTCGGGCAAGGTTAAGAGCCATTTGATGCAGTTGTAGATTAGGTGGAGGCAGCCACAAATATTTCATCTCCTGAGCTGTGCCCTGCAAGGCAGAGCAGGGCTGGGGCTGGTGCGGGGCTGGGGCTGGAGCTGGTGCGGGGCTCAGCGACTGCTCCCCGGTGAGAGCTGCTGCTGCGGATGGAGGCTGCTAAGAGGAGGGAATGGAGCCTAAACCTTTCCCTGCTGCCAGGTAGTGGAAATAAAGGCAGAGAAGGAGGCAAAGGGAACAGCCTGGCACGGAATGAAACCCCTGTGGGGCCGGCAGGGTGGTGGTGGGCAGCTGGAGAAAGCTTTGCCCTCCGGTGCGGGGCATGGGGGGGGTCTGATGGGACTTCTCCTTTTGGCTTCAGGACTGCTGTGTGTGACCTTCATAGAGTCATAGAATGGGAGGAGAGGAGGCTGGAAGGGACCTCTGGAGAGCATCCAGTCCAACCTCTCTGCCTGAGCAGGGTCACCCAGGACCCAGGACAGGCACATTTCAGTGCTTGTTATCCAGAGCAAACTTAAATGCTGGGCAGTACCTAAAGGATGGGGGGCAGGGGGGTGGCACCAGGCTTTGTGCAGTGGTGCCCACTGGCATGAGGGTCGTGGCACACTGTAACAGGTGGCCAAGGGAGGTAGTTGAGGCCCAGGCCCTGGAGGTGTTCAAGGTGAGGCTGGGCAGGGCTCCGGGCAAGCTGCTCCAATGGAGGATGTCTCTGCTGAGTGCAGGGAGGGGGTTGGACTGGATGAGCTTTGGAGCTCCCTTCCAACCCAACCCATGCTGTGATTCTATGCTCCTGGGATTCTGTGACAGGAAAGGAGGCAAGAGAGAGTTGAGGCTGTTTAGGCTGGAGGAGAGCAGCCTGAGGGGGATCTGAGCAGTGCTGAGCAACACTCCAAGGTGGCTGTCAGCAGGATGGGACCAGGCTTTGGTCAGTGGTGCCCAGGGGCAGCAC
Source organism: Tricholaema leucomelas (assembly GCA_013400475.1). NCBI lineage: Eukaryota > Metazoa > Chordata > Aves > Piciformes > Lybiidae > Tricholaema lacrymosa > Tricholaema leucomelas. The sequence continues at coordinate 21,119 of WAAF01009043.1, read as the reverse complement.
AAGGGGCACTGGGCACAGACTGCAGTGTGAGAAGTTCCATCTGAAGATGAGGAGGAGCTTCTTGAATTGAAGGGTGGCAGAGCCCTGGAGCAGGCTGCCCAGAGAGGTGATGGAGTCCCCATCTCTGGAGCCATTCCAAACAAACCTGGACGTGTTCCTGTGTGCCCTGCTCTGGCTGACCCTGCTCTGGCAGGGAGCTTGGACTGGATGATCTCCAGAGGTCCCTTCCAACCCCTCCCATTCTGTGATTCTCTGATCCTTTGCTCTTGAAAGCCTCTAGAGAAGGAGACTCCACAACCTCTCTGGCTACCTTGAAAGCCTCCAGGAAGGAGACTCCATAACCTCCCTGGGTCTTGAAAGGTTCTAGAGAAGGAGACTCCACAACCTCCCTGGGTCTTGAAAGGTTCTAGAGAAGGAGACTCCACAACCTCCCTGGGCCTTGAAAGGTTCTAGAGAAGGAGACTCCACAACCTCCTTGGGTCTTGAAAGCCTCCAGAGAAGGAGACTCCACAACCTCCTTGGGTCCTGAAAGCCTCCAGAGAAGGAGTCTCCACAACCTCCCTGGGCAGCCCTGATGGCAAAGCTTTGCTGCAGCCACCAGCGTGGGACCGAGCGGTGCTGCTGTGTTACCGTAGTAACGTGGCGGTGGTTGGGATCCTTCCCGCGGTGGTTGGCACCTTCCTGAAGCAAGCCCCGATGAGGGAAGGCTGCTTTGTGCCAGCTGAGAGCCCAGACATGGCTTTGGCTAGCAGGACAAAAGAGTTCCTCTGCTTAAGGTGAGCCCATCTATAGTGGCAGCGCTGCCTGAGACGCTGCTCCGTGCTCGCCGTCGACCCCTCGCTGCAGCGCTCTCGAGAGGCTTCCCCCAGCCCCTGGGCTGAGGCCTTTCTTCTGGGCACTTGGCCCACTGCAGGGATAGGGAGAACTGAAATAAAGGGCAAAAGAAGTTGCTCTGAGGTCTGCAGAGAGCTGCTGCTGGGGCTGTGGGGTGAGGCACATCACCAGGGGGCTTGCAGTCTCTGGGCTGGCTCTTGCTGTGCCCATTTGCAGCTGGGGAAGGCTGGAGGATTCTCACCAGGGCAAGAGAGTTTCCTTTGCACAGGTTTCAGCACAAGGCAGGCAGAGCCTGGCTGATGCAAAAGGGCTTTGGGACAGCAGCAGGTTGTATGTGGGGTAACCAAAAGCCACTGCTGGAGGATCCAAAGGCAAACGACCATCGAGGCCCATCGAGTGCTGAGCTTGTTCACAACCTCAGCAGCAGCCCAAAGCAGCAGCCCCAAGGTGCTGATTGCCTTTCCCAGGGCTGCAGCTCCTTGGGGCTGTGACAGGCAGTGAGGAGTTTGGCTTTTCCTGCCTCCTGACTGTTTGGGCTTCACTGCAGCAAGCAGAACGTGGAGGACTTCCAGAACCAGGCAGGGTTGGAAGGGACCCCAGCAGCCAAGGGGGAAGGGGCAGAAAGGAGCTGAGGGCTGCTGGATGGCCCAGGCAGGCTGTGCCAGGCACACACCTGGCAAATTGCTTTCAGCAGGCACTTCCCTGGGCCTTTAACAGCATCATAGAATCGGTCAGGGTTGGAAGGGACCACAAGTAGCAGCCAGTTCCAACCCCCCTGCCATGCCCAGGGACACCCTACCCCAGAGCAGGCTGCCCACAGCCTCAGCCAGCCTGGCCTGAAACACCTCCAGCCATGGGGACTTGAAGCTCATCCAGTTCCAACCCCCCTGCCATGGGCAGGGACACAAGGGTTGCTCAAGGCTTCATCTAACCTGGTCTGGAACACTTCCAGGGAGGTTGTGGAGCACAGAAAGTGATCAAAGATCAAATTCAACAGAGCCTGAGGGAGCTGGGGCTGGGAGCTGGGAGAGGAGGAGCTGAGAGGTGACCTCAGCAATGGTTCCACAGATGTGCAGGTGAGTGGCAGGGGCTGGAGCCAGGCTCTGCTCTGCTGGGGGATGGCCAATGCCAGCACAAGGGCAGTGCTGGCAGCTGAGGCAGAGGAAGTGTCATGGGAACAGGAGGAGGAATTCTGAACTGGTGAGCCTGGCACAGGCTGCCCAGGGGGGCTGTGGAGTCTCCCTCTGGAGATATTCAAACCTGCCTGGATGTGTTCCTGTGTGAGCTGCCCTGGGTGCTCCTGCTCTGGCAGGGCTTGGGCTGGCTGAGCTCAGGAGGTCCCTTCCAGCCCCTGGCACTCTGTGATTCACCTGCTGAGATGATCATGAGCAAGATCTGAGCCTGCAGAATCTTTGCTTCCTCCCAGAGCTGACCTGGACTCTTCATAAACAAACCCAAAGTGGTTTTTGCTGCTCTCAGAATTCCTTCTCTGGTTTATTTTGTTGTGGGGGTCCCAATTTCATATCCTTTGGAGGAGAAGGAGGAGGAGAAGGAGGCAGCTTTGGTGTCTCCCTAGGCCAGCTTCAGAGGGGGCTGTGTCATCTCCAACCTTTCAAGGAAGCCACAAGGGCTTAATTAAAACCTGAAGCTGAGCACTGCTATTCAGATGAGACCTGCAGGCTCCTCTGCTGACAGCAGCTCAAACTTGTCACTGCAAGGGAGGAAATTGCAGCTGAGAGACAGGCCCGGGGCTGGCGTGGGCTGAACCCTTCCTGCCACCATCCCTGGGCTGGCAGGAGAGGGGCTGGGGTGACAGCAGCCTCCCTGTAAGGGCAGGGAGCAATCAATCAAGGAGACTTCATTAAAAGAGGAGCTGGAGGAAGTTGGTTGACAGAAGCAGGCGGTGGAGGTGGCCCAGACCTGACTCCAATCAGCAGCACTGCAGGCAGAACGGCAGCAAACCAATCTGCATCCCCCTGGTCTGGAGGCTCCTGGGCTCAGCTCCATTCTGGCTCTCTTTTGAGCTGGGAAGGGGAAAGGTGGAGAAGGAAGCTGAGCCTCCTGTGATGGAGCAGGCAGCGGCGGCACGGAAAGGAGCAGCTGCAGAGAGGAGGCTTGGGGAGGGGGTGGAGGGGGTGTGAGAGACCCAGAGGGGTGGGAAGGCAGAGGGGGCAGTGAAAGCAGGATGCAAAATACATGAAACATCGAATGGCTTGGGTTGGAAAAAGCCTCTAAGGTCATCCAGGCCAACATCAACCCAGCCCCACCATGGGCACCAAACCCTGGTCCCAGCTGCCATGGCCACAGGTCTCTTGAACACCTCCAGGCGTGGGGACTCCACCACCCCCCTGGGCAGCCTGTGCCAAGCCCTGACCACTCTTGCAGCAAGGGAATTGTTCCTCAGCTCCAACTTAACTCTGCCCTGGCACAATTTTAGGCCATTTGCTCTCCTTCCACCCTGGGGAGCAGAGCCCAACCCCAGCTGGCTGCAGGCTCCTGGCAGGGAGCTGCAGAGAGCACTGAGGTCTCCTCTCAGCCTCCTCTGCTCCAGGCTGAACATTTTTCACCATTAATGCCATTTTTTACCTTAATGCCACTTTTACCATGAGGAGTTTGTGGCTCCTGGTCAGAAAAAGAGAGAAAATCAGAAGCCAGGGACTGAAAAACCTCTCCCAGCTCAAAGCCTTTGCTCCTCCTCCTGGCACTCCCAGCCCTTGTCCAAAGTCCCTTCCCAGCTCCTTCCAGGCACTGAGAGGCTGCTCTAAGACCCCCCTGGAACCTCTGCTCCAGGCTCAGCCCCAGCTCCCCCAGCCTGGCCCTGCAGAGAAGGTTCTGCAGCCTTTGCTTGTTTGGGTGCACCTCTGAGGCTGCTCCCAGGGGCTGGCAGAGATCTCAAACAGGACTGGTCCCAGCTCTTGCTCAGCTCCTTCCTGAAGAAGCAGGAGAAAGGGCCCCCAGTGCCACATCCTGGTGAAGGTGGTGGTCAGGATGGGCACTCAGAGAAGGAAAATCAACAACCCTGCTGGGATGGGTCCTGTGTGTGTGTGTGCAGCTTTCTCTGCCCTTCCAGCTGGCTGTGGCTGCATCTCTCTCCAACAGATCCCAGCTGCTCTTGGTGCTCCATCTGCAGCCTTCAAACAGTCACCCTGAGAAGGAAAGATGAGTTCAGAGCCCGGGGGGGGGAGGGGGTGGGAAAAACACAAGCCCCAAAGAGAAGACAAAAAGCTCAGCCCTGCTGGCATCCCACAAAGCTCAATCGATTTGTGCCTCCATAGGCTGTGAAGCGAAGCCAACACAGCCCTGCTGGGGGTGGGGGGCTGGGAAGAGCCTCCCTGGGGACCCTTCCAGCCTGGTGAGGGATGCCCAAAGCAAGATGCCTCCAGCCCCTGGCCTCCTGCAGCCAGGGGGCAGGGAGTTTGGTGGCTCTCAGTTCATCTCAGCCTCTTTGGTTTTCCCTTCAGGGGGACTTCCCTGGGGGCAGAAGATGCTGGAAGGTGCCCAGTGTGTGTGAGGGGCTCGTTAAGTGGCAGCACTCAGCTAATTAGAGCTCTAATTCAGTTGCTTCTCCTCATTCCCCTCTCTTTTGGTGGGGGAGATGTTGCTGGGGGTGGCTGTGGTGGTGCTGGGGGGTGTAGTTTGGAGGAGGCAGGAGATGAGAGGGGTGATGAGAGCACAGGGGGGGCTGTGGTGGTGCTGGGGGGTGTAGTTTGGAGGAGGCAGGAGATGAGAGGGGTGATGAGAGCACAGGGGGGGCTGTGGTGGTGCTGGGGGGTGTAGTTTGGAGGAGGCAGGAGATGAGAGGGGTGGTGAGGGCACAGGGGTGGCTGTGGTAGGAAGCCTGAGGTCTGTGTGGGTGGAAAGAGAATCATGGAATTGCTTTGGCTGGAGAAGATCTCTCAGAGCAAGTCCAGCGTTGACCTGACACCACCATGGCCAAGAAACCATGCCCCAGAGTGCCAGGGCCACAGTTTCCTTGGGCACTTTCAGGGATGGGCATTCAACCACCTCCCTGGGCAGCCTGTGCCAGGCTTTGAGAACCCTTTCAGGGAAGAAATTTCTTCTCCTGTCCAATCTAAACCTCCCCGGGGGCAACTTGAGGCCATTTCCTCTTGTCCTGTCTCTTGTTCTTTGGGAGAAAAGAGCAGACCCCAGCTGGCTCCAGCCTCCTTACAGGGAGCTGCAGAGAGCAACCTCCTCTCCTTCCCTCCCTCCTCTCCTTCCCTCCCTCCTCTCCTTCCCTCCTTCTTTCCCTCCTCTCTTTCCTTCCTTTCCTTCCCTTCTCTCCCTCCCTCATCTCCATCCCTCCCTCATCTCCTTCCTTCCCTCCCTCTTCTCCTTCCCTCCCTCCTCTGCTCCAGCCTCAACACCCCCAGCCCCCTCAGCTGCCCCTCCCCAGCCCTCTTCTCCAGACCCTTCCCCACCTTCAATGCCCTTCTCTGGCCCTGCTCCAGCTCCTCAATGTCCTTCTGCCACTCAGGGCCCACAGCTGAACCCAGCACTCAAGGGGTGGCCTCAGCAGTGCCCAGCCCAGGGGCACAATCCCTGCCCTGCTCCTGCTGCCCACACCACTGCTGAGCCAGGCCAGGCTGCTGCTGCCCTTCTTGCCCACCTGGGCACCCCCTGGCTCCCCTTCAGCTGCTGCCACCCAGCACCCCCAGGGCCTTCTCTGCCAAGCTACTTTCCAGCCACTCTGCCCCAGCCTGGAGCCTCCCTGGGCTTGTTATGACTGGAGTGCAGGACCCAGCACATGGCTTTCATGAAGGCCACACAGTTGGCCTCAGCCTATGGATCCAGCCTGGCCAGATCCCTGTGGAGAGCCTTCCTCATCCCCAGGAGATCAACAGTGCCACCCAGCTTGGTGTCATCTGCACTACAGATGTCAGCTGCTCCTCCCCAGTCCTCTTCTGCAGACCCTTCCCCAGCTCCTTCACCCTTCTCTGGACCTGCTCCAGCCCCTCAGTGTCCTTGGATAGAGGAGCCAAAAACTGAGCCTAGCATTCAAGGTAGGAATGGAGCAGGTGGGCAGCCACCTGTCCTTGCTGCAGCCTGGGGGCACAGCATGGTCCTCCTGAGCTCATCCTCACAGCTGGAGGAGATCCTGCAGCAGCAACAAGTGTCTCAGAGCAGAGTAATTCACCTGGAGAGATGGCAGAGTGTGAGCCCCACCTCAGCACCAGCAGGGCTGAGGGACTGGGGGCAGCAGGGCTGAGGAGATTGGGGGGCAGCAGGGCTGAGGTTGTAGGGGGACAGCAGGGCTGAGGAGATTGGAGGACAGCAGGGCTGAGGATGTAGGGGGACAGCAAGGCTGAGGAGATTCTCAGCACCAGCAGGGCTGAGGGACTGGGGGCAGCAGGGCTGAGGAGATTGGGGGACAGCAAGGCTGAGGATGTAGGGGGACAGCAGGCAACATTCAACGTTGTCTCTTCCCACCCCGGGAGGGCTGAGAGCCCTCGGCCAGGGGCTCTGCATGGCCACAGCCTGGCCCCGATGCTCTGCAGCACTCCCCCAGGGGCAGCGGAGCCGGCGGAGGGCAGGAGGCTCTGGGGGCTGCTGGAGCCGCTCCCGCCTGTGCCTTGGCTCCCTCTTTGCTTCTCCCCTGCCTGCCAGACGCTGCCTTGTTTATCTCATCAGCTCGACGCTGCAAAGCAGATGCTTTGGCTTCCATCAAGGGCTTTAACGGTGATGATCATTGCTGCTTCTACCAGGGTGGCTGCTGCCGAGGGACCATGGCAGAGCAGCTCCCAGCTGCTGCCCCCTGGGTGCCTGCCTGCTCGCTGCAGTATTTCAGGCTCCTTAGCTGCAAGCCCTGTGCCAGGGCTCCTGCCTAGGCTCTGCTCTTGAGGCTCTTCCCTTATTCTGCTGAGTTGCAGGAAGCCCTGAGGTGGAACGTGGCAGCTGTTGGATGGCACCGAGGAGCCTGCTGAGGCAGCTGAGCTCAGGGGAGCGAGGAGAGCCTCCTGCTCCTCCCCGGTGCTTCACAGCTCCTCCTGCATGCTAACAACCTGCAGCCCTGCAGCAGCCTCGCAGGGGCAGGAGGAGGAGGCTGCTGCTCCTTCCCAGCTGAGCTGCCAGTAAATAGCAGAGGTGAGGCTGCAGGAGGAGCTTCTGGCAGAGCCAGGAGGAGAGAGGTTTGCTCTGGAGCTCTGCTCCTGGTGATCCTCCTTCCCTTCAAAGGGAAGCACTGAGCTGAGCTAGGCACTAGGAAGGGCACACAGGAGTAGGGAAGTGATGGTGCCCATCACCAGCTGAAGGGAGCCAGGGGGTGCCCAGATGGGCAAGAAGGGCAGCAGCAGCCTGGCCTGGCTCAGCAGTGGTGTGGGCAGCAGGAGCAGGGCAGGGATTGTGCCCCTGGGCTGAGGCCACCCCTTGAGTGCTGGGTTCAGCTGTGGGCCCTGAGTGGCAGAAGGACATTGAGGAGCTGGAGCAGGGCCAGAGAAGGGCATTGAAGGTGGGGAAGGGTCTGGAGAAGAGGGCTGGGGAGGGGCAGCTGAGGGAGCTGGGGGTGTTGAGGCTGGAGCAGAGGAGGCTGAGAGGAGACCTCATTGCTCTCTGCAGCTCCCTGCCAGGAGCCTGCAGCCAGCTGGGGTTGGGCTCTGCTGCCAAGGATCAGGAGGCAGCAGGAGAGGAAATGTCCTGCTCCTGGCCCCGAGGATCTGGGGTTGGTTAGCCTGGAGAAGAGCAGACTCAGAGAAGACCTTACCACAGTCTGCTACTGCCTGAAGGGGGCTGCAGGAAAGCTGGGGAGGGACTTTTTAGGGTGTCAGGTAGTGATGGGACTGGGGAGGAATGGATCCAAGATGAGCCTGGGGAGGGGGGAATGGATCCAAGCTAGAGGAGGAGAGACTGAGATGAGACNCAGTGCCAGGCTGAATGTGGCTCTGGGCAACCTGATGTGGTGTGAGGTGTCCCTGATCCTTGAGGTCCCTTCCAGCCCTGACAGTTGTGTGACTCTGGGTATTTTTGCCAGAGCCAAAGCAGCTCCCAAGCTGGAACATTCCAGCTGGCTGCAGGCAGGAGCAGAATTTCTCACCTGAGCTGAATGGCTTTGGGATAAAAGGTTTCATCCCTTTGGTTTCTCAGCTGCAGAGGGGGGAAGTGCTTCTGTTCTGCTCTTTGTGGCCGAGATCAAACGAGGAGGAGCTTTGCATAAGTGCACTGAGAGCTTGCAGGGGAAGAAAAGTTTCTTCCCCACCCCAACCTTTCCCTCCTGGAAGCAGCAGCTCGGACCTGAGATGTGAGCAGTGTCTGATGTGGCTCTGAGCAGCCCAGTGCTGGTGCTGCTCTGCTGCTTCCAGTTTCATCTCCCTGCTCTGATGTCTCCACCTTGGCCTTGCTTCAGTCATTTTCTTTCTTGGTTCATTCTTTTGCTTCCCTCTTTGATTATTTTGCTTCCCTATTTCATCCTTTTGCTGCTCTGTTTCATCCTTTTGCTTCCCTCTTGCATCTTTTTGCTCCCTTGTTTCATCCCTTTGCTTCCATGTTTCATCCTTTTCCTTCCTCTTGCATCCTTCTGCTTCTTTCTTGCATCCTTTTGCTCCCTTGTTTCATCTGTTTGCTTCCCTTGTTGCATCTTTTTGCTTCCCTATTTCATCCTTTTCCTTCCTCTTGCATCCTTCTGCTTCCTTCTTGCATCCTTTTGCCTTCCTGTTGCATCCTTTCGCTTCCCTGTTTCATCCTTTTGCTTCCCTGTTTCATCCTTCTGCTCCCTTGTTTCATCTGTTTGCTTCCCTTGTTGCATCTTTTTGCTTCCATGTTTCATCCTTTTCCTTCCTCTTCCATCCTTTTGCTTCCTTGTTGCATCCTTCTGCTTCCTTCTTGCATCCTTTTGTTTCCTTCTTGCATTCTTCTGCTTCCTTGTTGCCTCCTTTTGTTTCCTTCTTGCATCCTTTTGCCTTCCTTTTGCATCCTTCTGCTTTCCTTTTTCATTCTTCTGCTTTTCCTCTCCCCATTTCTCTTGCAAACCCCACAGGTGGCTTTGTGGAAGCAGTGAGGGCTGCAGTTGGTAGGGCTGAAGGCTGGGAGAGCTCTGCCAGAGAGGTTGGGCAAGGAGTGGGCTGGAATGAGGCTACAAAGCTGCTGAGGGGCTGGAGCGGTGCCCTGCCAGGAGAGGCTGAGGGCCTGGGGCTCTTTGGGCTGCTGAGGAGAAGACTGAGAGGGGATCTGAGCAATGTGGGTCCATAGCTGGGGGCTGGGGGTCGGTGGGCACACTGCTGCCTCCTCTTCAGCTGCCAACCAGCACCCCCAGGGCCCTCTCTGCCTGCCTGCTCTCAGCCACTCTGCTCCCAGCCTCTGGCTCTGCGTGGGGTGGTTGTGGCCAGCAGGGCAAGAGAGGTTCTCCTGCCCTTCTGCTCTCTCCTAGTGAGGCCACACCTGAGTGGTGCCTGCTGAGGGGAGGCTGAGGGCCTGGGGCTCTTTGGGCTGCTGAAGGGGAGGCTGAGAGAGGATCTGATCTGATGGTAAATGGCTGAGGGCTGAGGGTCAAGAGGGAGGGAACAAACTCTGCTCACTTCTGCCTGGGCTAGGACAAGGGCAAGGGATGGAAACTGCAGCCCAGGAAGCTCCACCTCAGCATGAGGAAGAACTTCTTGAGTGGAAGGGTCCCAGAGCCCTGGCAGAGGCTGTCCAGAGAGGCTGTGGAGTCTCCTTCTTCTCTGGAGCCTTTCCAGCCCTGCCTGGATGTGTTCCTGTGTGCCCTGTGCTGGCTTCTCTGCTCCTGCTCTGGCAGGGACTTGGACTGGAAGACCTGCAGAGGTCCCTTCCAACCCCTGACATCCTTTGAGCCTGTGGTACTGGGTCCAGTTCTGTGCTCCCCAGCTGCAGAGAGACAGGGAACTGCTGGAGAGAGTCCAACAGAGGATGCTGAAGGGACTGGAACTGCTGTGTGCAGAGGAGAGGCTGAGCCCTGGGGCTGGTGAGCCTGGAGAAGCCTGAGAGGAGACCTGATCAATGCCTACCACCATCTGAGGGCTGGGGGCAAGCAGCAGGGGCCAGGCTCTTGTCAGTGGTGCCCTGTGCTAGGACAAGGGGCAATGGCCACAGGCTGGAACCCAGGAGGTTCCACTTGAACTTAAGGAGTCCTTTGAGGGGCAGCAGCTTCCATGTGAACCTCAGGAGGAATTTTTCCCCTGTGAGGGTGGCAGAGCCTGGCACAGGCTGCCCAGGAGGGCTGTGGAGATATTCCAGCCCTGCCTGGATGTGCTCCTGTGTGACCTGCTCTGGGTACTCCTGCTCTGGCAGGGCTTGGCCTGGCTGAGCTCTGGAGGTCCCTTCCAGCCCCTGGCACTCTGTGACTCTTTAGTGCTGAGGGTGCTGGAGCCTGGAGCAGGCTGCCCAGAGAGGTTCTGGAGCCTCCTCCTCTGGAGAGCTTCAAATCCCACCTGGATGCATTCCTGGGTGCCCTGCCCTGGGTGCCCCTGCTCTGGTAGTAGCCAGGGGCAGGTGGGAGTTGGTCTGGATGATGTCTGGAGGTCCCTTCCTACCTCTGCACTTCTGTGAGTCTGTGATTTTGGTTGGAAGAGACCTAACCCTCACCCAACCCCTACCACCCTCCAGCACCAGCAAGACAGATTGAATCCTGGAGCACACAAACCTCCCCTCAAGCTCCTCTCCTGTGGCAGAGGTTTTGGGATGGGTTTGGGCTTCTTTTTCTTTTTTTTCCCTGAGCTTCTCCTTTCTCTCAGAAGAGCTTTTGTAAGAGCTCCTGCTCAGAGCAGCCCAAACTTGCTGAGTGAGGAACTAATTATCAGCAGTGCGAGGAGAGCTCAGGTCCCTCCTGTGGCAATTAGCAACCCCAAGCGCAGCCTTGGCTCCCTCTCCAGCTCAGCTCTGGCAAGCTGCAGGGCTGGGAAGTGATAATGAACTTCTGGAGCTGCTCCTCTTGCTCTTTCGAGATGCTGATGGCAGCTTTTGGCTGGTGGAGGCACAGCCCTGGAAACTAATGGGCAGGACAATCTCTCACCCCATTGCTTTTCATGGGATGCAGAGAGCCAGGGGCTGGGAGCTGTGGTGATGCCACCTGGGGAAGCTGAGGAGCTCTTTGCCTGCCCTTGGTGATGGCCAAGGAGGGGGAAAAGGCCTCGTGGCAGTGGCAGGCAAAGGGCTGGCAGCAAGCCCTAGGGTTCGGCAGGAGGAGTAGCAGGGAAGGTGCAGAAGGTGTCCTGGTGGGCAGGGAGATGCCCAGGAGCCAGGGATGTGCCCTCTTGGCCAAGAAGGGCAATGGGCTCCTGGGGGTATGGAGAAGAGTTGTGGGCAGCAGGGCAAGGGAGAGTCTCTGAACTCTGCCAGCTCTGCAGTGCTGGCTCCAGCTGTGTGCTGCCCAGGGGCAGAGGCAGGGAAGTGCTGGAGAGAGTGCAATGGGGGCTGGGAAGCTGCTGAGGGGCCTGGAGCAGCTGTGTGAGGAGCAAAGGCTGAGAGCCCTGGGGCTGAGAGCCTGCAGGAGAGCAGCCCCAGAGGGCATCTGCTGAGTGCTCAGCAAGAGCTGAAGGAGCTGTGGGGGGCAAGGGGCTGGGGCCAGGATATTCCTACAGCAGCTCCTTCAGCCAGCAGCAGGCAAAGGGTAGAAAGAGCCCCAGGCAGGGGTTGAGGTCTGTGAGGATTCCTCTCAGCTCGCTGTGGATGCTCCTCAGTGAGGAGATGTTTGTAAGAGGCTGAGAAAAAGCAGCCCAGCCCCAAGGGGGACTGGGGAGGAGAGCAGGAGGTGCAGACAGAGCCAACGTTCTGAGCTGGAGGGACCAAAGGCTCTGTGGTGCCACCGATGGCAAACAACCCTTCAAAAGCCTTCAGTGCCAAGCTGCAGCTTGGGGGTGCCTCTTTCCCCCTCGTTAGCAGAGGTACACAGGGAGCTGCTTCTCTTTGCTGAGCAGCATGAGTCCCTTCTGCCTTTCTCTGCCCTTCTGCTGCAGCTGATTCCTGCTAAGAAGCAACTTTTAATTGCCTGCTAGCAGGGCAGGAGCTCGTTCCAGGGGAGATGCTGCTGCCTCTGTGCTGCTCTGCCCTGCCCCTTGCAGCTTCTGGTGCTGCTGCTTCCTCAAGGTGTCCTGAAGCACAGAACTGTCAGGGCTGGAAGGGACCACAAGGATCATCCAGCTCCAACTCCCTGCCATGGGCAGGGACACCTCACACCACATCAGGTTGCCCACATCCAGCCTGGCACTGAGCACCTCCAGGGAGGTGGTGGAGCACAGAAGCACCCAATGTGATCTTTGCCTGTGCCAGGCACTGCAAGGCTGCTCTGAGGTCTCCCTGCAGCCTTCTCTTCTCCAGGCTGCACAGCCTCAACCCTCCCAACCTGTTCCCACAGGGGAGATTCTGCAGCCCTCTGAGGTGCTCCAGAAGCACTCAGCCATGGCACTTGGGCTTGGTCTCAATGGTCCTAGAGCTCTTTTTCCCCACCTTAGCGACTCTCTGACACTGTCTCACCTCCAGAGCTCACCTCAGGCTCCATCCCAAGCTCCTCAGGAGCAGGCAGCAGCTCTGCACCAGAGCTCAGCAGCACCCAGAGCTCCCCTGCCCACAAACTGCCTGCACCTAACCTTGCTTAAAACCTCCATGACAGAGATGAATGAGGGGGAGAGGAGAACTCTTCAGGGCCATCTGCACCCACCTTGCCTGGCAGAGCCTTGGCAAGGGAGCTGATGCTGGAGGAGAGCTGTGGCTGGGCAGAGGTGGTGGTGGGGGGTGCTGGGGGCTCTCTGGCTCCCAGGCAGCTATGGACAACAAACAAGGTGACAAATGAGGCTGCCTGCTAATGAAGCTGAAGCCAAAGTCGATAGCTGGGGGGCCTCCATCAGGGGCACAGATCCAGGATGGTCTCAAGGGCAGGGGATGCTGTCGGGAGCTGGCACAGCTGGCACCTGGAGGAGGGAAGGGGATGGCACCAACTGAAAGCAGCAGGGAGCCAAGGACAGCTCATGGCAGGAGGGAGAGAAAAGCATCAGAGGAGGAGAAGTGCAGCAGGGTTTGGCTTCCCCCAGGCCTGAAGTGCTCCTGCAGCAACTGAGTCTGAGTGAGCAGCCCCTGGGGGTGCTCAGGCTGGAGCAGAGGAGGCTGAGGCTGACCACCTCCCTGGGCAACCTGTGCCAGGGTCTAACCACCCTCAACCTCCCTCTCTGTGCTCCACCACCTCCCTGGCCAACCTGTGCCAGTCTCTCACCACCCTCATGGTCAAGATCCATTCCCCTCCCCAGTCCCATCACTACCTGACACCCTAAAAAGTCCCTCTCCAGCTTTCCTGCAGCCCCCTTCAGACACTGGAAGGTCATAGTGAGGTCTCCTTGGAGCCTTCTCCTCTCCAGACTGCACAACCCCAATTTTCTCAGCCTATGCTCACAGCAGAGCAGCTCCTTGTGGCCCTGCTCTGGACACCTTCCAGCACCTCCAGACCTTTCCTGTGCCAGGGGCTCCAGAACTGGGCACAGTGCTCCAGGTGTGGTCTCACCAGAGCAGTGCAGAGGGGCAGGATCCTCTCCTTCAACCTACTGCAGGTCACTTTGTCACAGAAGGAGATCAGTTTGGTCAAGCAGGACCAGTATCAGGTGATAGGAGAGGAAATGGCCTCAGATTACACCAGAGCAGGGTTAGGTTGGAGCTGAGGAACAATTTCTTTGCTGCCAGAGTGGTCAGGGCTTGGCACAGGCTGCCCAGGGAGGTGGTGGAGTCCCCATGCCTGGAGGTGATCCAGAAACCTGTGGCCATGGCACTTGGGGCCATGGTTTGGTGCCCATGGTGGGGCTGGGTTGGTGTAGACCTGGATGATCTCTTACTATAAGGGAGCAGAGCCCAACCCACACCTCACTGCAGCCTCCTTGCAGGGAGCTGCAGACAGCAATGAGCCCTGTCCCCTTCACTGCCAAATGCTCTGCTCAGCACTGCTCAGGCCAGCCCTGGAGTGCTGTGCCCAGTTGTGGGCTCCTCCATTGCAGAGAGATGTTGAGGTGCTGGAAGGTGTTGAGAGAAGGGCAGCAAGGCTGGGGAGGGGCCTGGAGCACAGCCCTGTGAGGAGAGGCTGAGGGAGCTGGGGGTGTGCAGCCTGCAGCAGAGGAGGCTCAGGGCAGAGCTCATTGCTGTCTGCAGCTGCCTGCAGGGAGGCTGTAGCCAGCTGGGGTTGGGCTCTGCTGCCAGGCAGCCAGGGACAGAAGAAGGGGACAGAGGCTGAAGCTGTGCCAGGGCAGGGTCAGGCTGGATGTGAGGAGGAAGTTGTTGGCAGAGAGAGTGATTGGCACTGGAATGGGCTGCCCAGGGAGGTGGTGGAGTGGCCGTGGCTGGAGGTGTTGAAGCCAAGCCTGGCTGGGGCACTTAGTGCCATGGTCTGGTTGGTTGGGCAGGGCTGGGGGCTAGGTTGGGCTGCAGGAGCTTGGAGCTCTCTTCCACCTGCCTGATTCTGTGGTTCTGTGATTCTATGACTCTACAACCCTAAGTTTCTGCTCACATTGAGGTGAAATCTTCTCTCTCCCACTCTGCATCCATTGCTCCTTGGCATCTCTGCCTTGTCTCACTCCCCCAAACAGCCCTCCCAGGCCTGATGCCCACTGCAGAGCAGCCTCCTTGTGCCAGCTGCCCGCAGCCGCTCCCTGCTCCGCCCGTTCCCGTCTGCCGGTGGATTGCTCGGCGCTGAGGTTGTGGTCCCAGCGGGACACCCGCAGCTAATCCTCTGCTTTTAAGGTTTTATTAGCTCAGTAAGTGCCTGCCAAGGTGCTTTGTGACTCCGTAACTGCGGAATGGCTTTAGGAAGGCAGCTCCCCTCGCCGCGCAGCCCTCCGCAACGAAATACAACCTCGCCGAGGCAGTTAGCGCCGCTCCGGGGGGGAGGGCTTCGTATTTCAGGCACTAATGTGCCCAGTTACTCATCTGGGGAGCCTCTGAGGTTGCTTTTTCTCTTCCTTCTTAATATGTTTTTACAAATTAACCAGGCACAGATTTAATAATAAGCTGCGTCTGCAGAGCTGCTTCTCCTGCTCCCAGGAGCTGGGAGCGCTCCGAGCGCACAGCGCTGGAGAGAGGAGAGAGAGCNAGCTAGCATCCCCCGCTCCGTGCCCTGAGCATCCTCCCCTCCGTCCCCTGAGCATCCTCCCCTCCGTGCCCTGAGCCTCCTCCCCTCCGTGCCCTGAGCATCCTCCCCTCCGTGCCCTGAGCCTCCTCCCCTCTGTGCCGTGAGCATCCTCCCCTCTGTGCCCTGAGCATCCTCCCCTCCGTGCCCTGAGCATTCTCCCCTCTGTGCCCACAGCATTCTCCCCTCTGTGCCCACAGCATCCTCCCCTCTGTGCCCTGACCATCCTCCCCTCTGCCCAGAGCATCCTCCCCTCCGTGCCCTGAGCATCCTCCGCTCCGTGCCCTGAGCATCCTCCCCTCTGTGCCCAGAGCATCCTCCCCTCTGTGCTCT
This sequence comes from Tricholaema leucomelas, assembly GCA_013400475.1. NCBI lineage: Eukaryota > Metazoa > Chordata > Aves > Piciformes > Lybiidae > Tricholaema lacrymosa > Tricholaema leucomelas. Next base: position 5,908 of record WAAF01009043.1, on the reverse strand, counting down.
GAGCATCCTCCCCTCTGTGCTCTGAGCATCCTCCCCTCCGTGCCCTGAGCATCCTCCCCTCTGTGCCGAGAGCAGCAGTGGGGGTTGGGTGGCTTGGCAGTGGGGAGGGACTTCAGACATGGGCTGGGGGTGACAGGAGGAGGGAGAATGGCTTTGAGCTGGGAGAGGGGAGAGGGAGAGTTGAGAGGAGGAAGAGCTTGTTGAGTGTGAGGGTGAGCAGCGTCTGCCACAGGCTGCCCAGGGAGGTAGTGGAGAACAGGGAGGGAGGGTGTGGAGACACTGGCAGAGGTTGCCCAGGGAGGCTGTGGAGCACAGAGAGGGAGGGTGTGGAGACACTGGCAGAGGTTGCCCAGGGAGGCTGTGGAGCACAGAGAGGGAGGGTGTGGAGACACTGGCAGAGGTTGCCCAGGGAGGCTGTGGAGCAGACAATCACTCAATGTGACAGAAGATCAAATCCCTCCTCCCCCGGCCTGTGTTGGCAGCGAGGATTGTTCCAGCCCAGGTGCAGAGCTCTGCCCTTGCTCTCCTTGAGCCTCACAAGGATTATCAAGAAGCTCATGCACAGAACATGAGACTGGGGGGGGTTGGGGGGTGGGGGTGGTGGTGAGAACTCTTTACAGGTAGGAAATTCCACCAGGAAGAGAGGAGAAAATGGCAAAGTGATCCTTGTGTTCATCCAAAGTTTCTAAACTCCCACTTTAAGAGCCCAGCTGCTTCTGCTTCTCTTCTAAGAGCTTAATTGGTATATAATAGCCTAGTTAATTAAGTACAAATCAATAGTTTAAACCAGCTAATTGATATTTAATATGGAAGGGGGGAGGGGAGGAGAGGAAAAAAACCCACTCCCACTTGGCTGTGATATGATTAACTCAATGATCAACAAGCAAAGGGACTGCAGCTCCTGCCCCAGCAACCCTGCCAGACCTGAGGCTTCTTTAATAGACTCCAGGAGGTGAAAAGTGATGAAGCAGCTTATTATTATTGGGCTCTTCAACCCTTCCCAGCCTTCCTGGTGGGATGCTGGGACTCAGCAGCACAGGGTGGGATGCTCTGCTGGCCAAGAAGGCCATTGGGGTCCTGGGGAGGGGGGAGGTGTGAGGAAAAGTGTGGCCAGCAGAGCT
>WAAF01009042.1:190571-398437 GCA_013400475.1 Tricholaema leucomelas | reverse complement strand
TTTAACCTTTACCCATAGACTTTCTGTTTTACCATTGCACATCCTCAGGATAGAATCAACCAGATTGAAAGAGACCTCCAAGATCATCCAGTCCAACCTATCACCCAGCCCCATCCAGTCAACCAGACCATGGCACTAAGTGCCTCATCCAGTCCTTTCCTGAACACCCCCAGGGACGGCGACTCCACCACCTCCCTGCCTGAAGATGTTTGCATGCATACTCTAGAAATACTGGAGCTTGTATGATGTCGCAGAAGGGAAAATACCACAACTTTAAGGAACCCTTAAAGTTAAGACTGAAAGTGCTAAAGAATAAGGTATACATTCCCGTTCAAATCTTGACCATCTACACAAACTTTCATAAATATTTTTCATTTTAAAAGTAGATTAGTCCTGAAGGCTCTGCCCTGTCTCAGGGATGAGGCAGTTGGGGGAGGTGGGGGGGCAGGGGTTGCATGGATGTCCAGCTCCAAAAGGAGGTCTGCAGAGATGGCAGGAACTGCTCAGATCTCACATCTCCCATGCAGAGAAGCCCACCACATGAGTATGGTTTTAAGGTGTTACAGGCACCAAGTTAGTAATGAAACTGAACCATTGTACCCACTCAGCCATGCTCATGTAATCTTGCATGGCTTCATTGTGAAAAGCGCTGAGCATCTGCAAGTCTCATTGATACTGCAGAATTAAACTTATTCAGGGGAGGAAAAGCAATTTTCAAACTTTAGATACAGTCTTTAATCATTCATTTAAAAAGCATTTCCACAGCCATCAGCTTGACAGCATTTAAATTAAAAGACTCTGAAAATCTCTTGTTTTCAACAGGAAATGTTTTCAGGGATTGGCATTTCACATGTACAGAGAAATTTACAGTAATCATATCCTGATGACAAGTCTAGGAGAGGATTTACATCTAATAGGAATGATCTAATTTATCTGCATGCAGTAATACCCAGTGGCTATTGTGCACATTTCATTATCAAGGAAATTAAAGACAATACAAGAAAATTAATGTTTTAAGAGAAAGTCATATGGTCCATTTAACTCTTCCTTTGACTGTCCACATAATGTAATAAGATAATTTGCTTCTTTTCATATGGCCAAGTAATGGAAATAACACTTTTCATAAATCATCTACAAAAGCTTTAAGAACAAGAGCAAGATAGTGCGTCTAAAGCTTTCAAATTACTTCTATATAAATGTGTATCATCTGTACTTCAGCAGCTCCCTTCTCAAGGAAAAAGCCCTTACATTGGATAATAACCTTCCTCCTCTTCTCTTTTCCAACTGTTTCTGTTTCTGGGTATCAAACATTCTCACTGCACAACAGATACCCTTCTGTTTGGGTATCAAACATCCTCATTGCCTAACAGTACTACCCTGCTGGTGGGACTCAATGGAAATTTTGTCACAAAATTAAGTGTCACAAACTCACTATTTGGATGTGGAAACGGTGGCAGGCTGTGATAGCATGGAAAACACTGCTAGCAGGAAAATGCCTCAACATTTCATGGTTGGAGACTTTTTGCTGGTGAGCAGAGCCATTTCTCATCTCACTTCTCTTTCTTCCAAGCACCTTCCATAATTCTGATCTTGTAAATCATAAATGTTTGACCAAAAGGTTTCTGCAGCAGCAGGGAAGGAACAGGGCCTTAAAAGACAGCACCTCCAACACATACCTGGTATGTGTTTAAAACAGCCTCCCTGCAGAAAAGGCTCTAAACCTGGCTTCCCAATGAGCTCTCCTGCTGTAGTCTTTCATGATGAGGATGCTCAGGGTAGAACTTCAGATAATAACCAACCCTGCAGTGCTTACTTAAACCACCATATCTCAGAGGTTGGTATGGTGTGGGTCTGTCTGTCCTGCCACTCTTACCCATGTCACTCCAGTTGCTGAAAGAAGAAGCACAAATCACAAAGGGATCAAAATAGTATGGGGTTAGATGGACCATTTAACCATCTAAAGATGCAGGTAGGCAACTAACAAGAATTTAATGAGAATGTGATCATTCAGCTCCCTTGGAGACTTCTGAAATGCCTCTAGACTTCTGGTAAGTTTTCACATATCTTTCCCTACTCCTTCCTATATATCCAACAGCTTTGCTTTTCACTTTCTGAGAGGGGGAGGGCAAAGGAAGCCCAGGATATAAATTCCTTTCCTTTGATACTTGCATTCATACTGCATAAAGTAGAAAAACCCATCCTCTGTACATATTTGGAAGACACAATCATTTCTGTGGATAGCTGAATTCTCTCTCATATTACTTTGTATTCACGCATGAGATGCCTGGGGCCAGAAGGACACACTGAATGAGAGAGTGTCTGTCTAGCCACAAAGTAAATATGGTAAAGGAAGGATTAGACAAGGCAAGTTGAATCTGCCACTTCAGACAGCAAAACTGTGCAGGCTTTCCTGCAATGCCAAAAGAGTGGAGAATTTCTTGGAGATGATTGGACTGATCTCCACGTTGGGGGAAACTAAGTCACTGAACAAGTTCTGTTCTCTGAGTCATTCTGTCAAGACTGTGGTCGAAAGCAAGATGTCTTTAGCCCTTCCAGTCCTTCAGTTTGATTACATCCATCTCCCTAACATGAGATCAGAAAGTATGTATGTGCATTATACATACTCATATGCACACATGCAAAAAATAATCTAGTTCAAAAAGCATATATTTAGTTAGGATCCTGTGGTTTAATCTTAAGGTCTTTGAAACTGGAAACTTTCCAGCTTTTGAAGAGAAAAGAGTTACACAGTCAGCTCTAGCAACCTCTAAAGGACAAGTGATTTTTTGCTGCTTGGGCAGATTGTACTGCCTATGCTGATATGTATCAGCTGATGAATCTCAAGCCATATTGTTTTATCTGTTATGTTTTATGAACAGGACTTTTAGATCATTTTTCTCCTAAAACAGTCCTGATTATAACTGCTTCTTTCAAATCTAATACTAAGAAATTAATCAAGGCAGAGTCTTCTGCTTTCTGCAAATCAGTATTTTAGCTATGATTAGTGCTACATGGGGAAAACTTTGTTATAAAAAAGGCAGCATTCTTAACAGATATTCTTAACAGATATCATACATCATAAATGTAGCTTGGATTTGGAATAGTGCAGAAATGTAACTGTTCTCCTTGGAGAATTTTAATTTATTGCACAGATATGCTGTAGCTGCTTTATCTGAAAATTGTTATACACACCAAAGAGACATGAGAGATCCTAATATCAACCAAGAACAATGTTTTGAACATAGTTTCAAACTGCAGATGTATTTACTAACCTATAATCTATATGACTAATTAGTTCCACAATTATTATTTGGATTCCTCAAAGTTTTGGGAAAGTTTGCAAAATAGGCTGCAATTCCATTGACACAGAACTAGAATACTAGACTAGATTTCACCATTTCTACCACCAATTTGCATTATTACTTTAATCACAGAATCATTAAGGTTGGAAAAAACCTTCACAATCACCAAGTTCAACTGTTAATGCAACACTACCATGACCACTGCCAGACAGTCAGATATGGAGCCAAGCTATACTGCTGTAAGAAGGCAACGTTCCTGCCTCTGCCATCTCAAGGCCAGAGGAAAAACCTCAGCCTAACCAAAACTGAGTTCTGAAATGAACTCCAGGTTCAGGGGCTACATGAATAATGACACAGAAAGGGATGAAGTGAGATATTGACATCAGATATTCAGTAAGAGAAGGGAAATATTGCTATCAACTAAAATGACAGAACAGCATATGTCTACACTGCTAAATGGGAAGAGCAGTGTCTCAGCCCTCTCTGTGCTCATCTTCTCTGGACCAGCCCATGGAGCTGCCATTTGTATTCGTGCTGCTCAGGGTGCACACATTCACCCTGCCCCATTGAAGTGGGCTCCCATGGCAAAAACAGCAAGAAAAAGGAAAAATAAAGAGTTCACACCATTCTCTGAACTTGGAAAGTTTCAGTTCATTATTTAATATCATTTGGAGACTTGCAGCTCATGGACAATAAACTTAAATCTGTCAATTAATGTTTTAATTTTGTGCACTTAGAGGCTCGTTCATGCCTGCAAACAGCTTTTCCAAGACACAACTGGTGACATTTCCCACTCCTTGTCTATTTTTCTCCTGTTGCTTCTGTTATGATTAAAAGCAGCAGGATTATATTTTTCTCAGTGGGAAACGTGTTACCTGCTGTTGAAAGGAAAGCAATTATTGTGTCCTCGCTACATCTTGGGCCTATTTGTGTAGTGCTTTAGAGCTTAAAAATATAAACATCCTGCTCTGTGCCAGTGCAAGTGGTTAGGCACTATGGAACCCCAGCTGGGATCTCACTGGATGTCACCTTCAGCTCCTGTTAAGCACAGGGAAAGACGCCAAACCCGAGTGCCTTTCCTGTAACTGTGTCTAATCAATGGAAAGTAAAAGTGAATTATGTGCTCTTAGTTCCTGCTCAGGACACCTCAAAACATTATGTTCTCCCTCTCCCTCCTTATTCCAGGAGTTAGTTTATACTTTCCAGCTTTACACAAGATTTATCTGCCCTCCATTTGTGCAGTTGTTTTCACTCCTTCTCTATATTTTTATGTGACTGTAAACCTGACAGAGACAGGTATTTTATTTGCACACTGTCAGATGCTATTTCTCTGCACAGTCTCCTGTTATCAAACAGAATAACAGAAAAAGACTTGTAATCAAAATGGGAAATAAAACAACTGGACATTTTCAGTTGGCCAAAAGCAATATAAGAATCAAACTTATGGAATATGTGTATTTGTGTACATATGTACACCTGCATGTGAAAGGAAGTATAGGCACATGCTAAGAGATGTAGCTTTTAATATGCTAAGTGTGTTTCTCGTTAGCGTGTTGCTACTTAGATAGTATTTTTTCCATAGAAGTGAAGAAAATGCATTTAAATACATGGAACAAGTATGATTTAATTTAAGGAAAACCAACCTTACACTAATTATAGAAGGAAGTTTCTGACACTACTGATTGCTGTCCTAGGAACCAGGAAAGTGGATCTAGAATCTCTTCCAGAGAAAGGATCAGCAGCCTCAGTACTCAGCATCGTTTCAGGTAACAAAAGTGTCCTCAGTTTTTGCTATCCTATCATCCCAGCCAGAACAGAACAGAATAGAACTTGTTACTTAATATTTAATATTTAAGATAGGGATCATGGACAAACACATTTAGGAGCTACTGTCTATATAACTCTGGTATTTTGGAAGAAAATACACCTTTATACAAACTCTTATTTCTTACAAAGCAATCTGGAAAGCAATTTGTTCACATGAAGCACTGTATGAACTGGTGGATGAAGTTGCTAATCACTATCCATCATATTTGAAAGGTCATGACAGAACAGTAAAGTTCCTGCTGACTGGAAAAGGGCAAACATAACGTCCATCTTCAAGAAGGGAAAAAAGGATGACCCCGGGAACTACAGAGCAGTCAGTCTCACATCTGTGCCTGGCAAGATCATGGAGCAGATCCTCCTGAAGGCTCTGCTAAGGCAAATGGAAAACGAAACAGAGGTCAACCAGTACCCCCCAGGGTCCCTTTCTGCCTGGCTGCTCTCCAGCCACTCTGCTCCAGCCTGTAGCTCTGCATGGGGTTGTTGTGGCTGAAGTGCAGAACCTGGCACTTGGCCTTGCTTGTCCATGGCTTTGGACTGTGCCCATCTATCCAGCCTGTCCAGGTCCCTCTGCAGAGCCCTCCTGCCCTCTAACAGATCCACACATGCTCCCAACTTGGTGTAGTCTGAAAACTTACTGATGTTGGACTCAGTTTCCTCATCCAGATCATCAATGAAGATATTAAACAGGACTGGGCCCAGCACTGGTCCTTGGGGCACACCACTAGTGAGTGGCCACCAACCGGATGTGGCACCATTCATCACCACTCTCTGGGCCTGGCCATCCAGCCAGTTCCTAACTCAGCACAGAGTGCCTCTGTTCAAGCCAAGGGCTGCTGGCTGCCAGCTTGGTCAGGAGTTTGCTATGGCAGACAGTGTCAAAGGCCTTGCTGAAGTCCAGGTAGACTACATCCACAGCCTTCCCCACATCCACCAGGCAGGTCACCTGGTCATAAAAAGAGATCAAGTTGGTCAAGCAGGACCTGCCCCTCCTAAATCTGTGCTGGCTGGGTCTGATCCCCTGGCCACCCTTTAAGTGGTCTCTGATTCCACTCAGGATGATCTGCTCCATTATCTTGCATGGCACTGAGGCCAGGCTGACAGGTCTGTAATTTCCTGGGTCCTCCTTCTGACTCTTCTTGTGGATGGGCACCACATTGGCCAGCTTCCCGTCTTCAGAGACCTCTCCAGTAAGCCAGGACTGTTGATAAATGATGGAGAGTGGCGTCGCTAACTCATCTGCTAGCTCTCTCATCACCCTAGGATGGATCCCATCTGGTCCCATAGACTTGTGAGAACCCAAGTCCCTAACTATTTCCTCCTGGATTATAGGGAGGCTGCTTTGCTTCCTGACCCCACATACCAGCTCAGAAGGCCAGCTGTTCTGAGGACAACCTGCCTTGCTATTGAAAATTGAGGCAAAGAAGGTGTTAAGCACCTCTGCCTTTTCTTCATCTCTAGTCACTACATTCCCCTCCCTGTCCAGTAAAGAGTAGATGTTGCCCTTGCTCCTCTTTTTGTTATTAATATATGTATAGAAATGCTTCTTGCTGTCATCCACAGCAGTGGCTAGTCTAAGTTCTAACTGGGCTTTTGCCTCTCTAACTTTCTTCCTACGTGACCTGGTCTCTTCTGCCAGGCACCCAGTGACAGAACAAGAAGACACAGTCTCAAACTGCACCGGGGCAGGTTTAGGCTGGACATTAGGAAGAAATTCTTTATGGAAAGAGTGACTGCCCTTTGAAATGGGCTGCCCAGGCAGGTGGTGGAGTCACCATTCCTGGAGGTGTTTAAGAGGAGGCTGGATGAGGCACTTAGGGCCGTGGGTTAGTTAATGAGAAGGGTTGGGTGATAGGTTGGACTCGGTGATGCCAGAGGTCTTTTCCAACCCAGGTGATTCTGTGATTCTTCAAATTGCCTACTTTATGTTAACTTGCTGTGGATATACTCAGAGACAGATGAATGTCTAAATCCTAAATCTACATCACTTTCTGAAATCTATGGTAAGTAATGCCATAGGTGAATTATGTATTAAAATCTAGTGTTTGTAATGTATTTTCTGTCACATTTCTGTAAATCTTGGGTAGAGCCAGCCAAGATCAAAACACACACACACACATTAGGGAAATGTTGCCCCCATGCAAACTAGCACTGAGTAGAGAGATTCAGAGAATAGTACTCACATAATAAATCTTCCCCAGTTCAGCTACAGTGTGCACACTTCTCCTGCAACAGCTACTGAGAACCAATCACCTATTAACTTTGCTATTGAAATGCTAGTAGCTGTGGAGATACAGCACTGTTTATTTGCTGATAGTGTTTGCAGGATTCAGAAAGAGCCTGAAGTGCTACAATTCTTTTCCAGTTCTGAAGGTGATATGTATTATCCTACTACAGAGTGTGCAACATACGTAGTATGCTGCAATTTAATATTTCAGTTTAAATATTGTGCTGGTTCGAGGCTAATTGCAATATTTTAATGAGAAAATTAGATTATAGGCTGTGAAAAGAAAGTAATGGTGATGTCTGCTTCACTCATAGGTTCACTGAGACATATGAAAACAAGAACAGTAACACAGAAAAGAGAGAGAGTCTCAGAGTCGATGTCTGTGTTTTCTCTCCCTGTGTAACCCAACTAAACTTTCTGCCGACCTTCACAGCTCACATTGACCATAAGGCAGACTCTAGGATGAGGTAGAGGGGCGGAAAGAAGGTAGAAGGGTGGATGGGAGCTCCTCCTGGGGACTCTGATTTCTGGGAGGGCTGTTGTGTTTCTGTATTAATTTTAACTTGTATATTTCTGTCTATAGCTGTATACATTTGTAATATATTGTACATTTTTGCCTGTGTATTGTGCTGAGCTGTGAATATAAAGCTTCATTCCTTAACTTCCAGCCATCTGATTCCGGTCTGGGTGATTTCATAAGCGTGGGGGGTGAGTAACTCCTGAACCATCACATATATGCAACATTGACTTGTGCAAGGAAAGCAGTATGAAGAACACTGGATTTCTGTTGCTTGTTTAAAAAAAAAAATATCCTAGTGTTTTATACTACTGACAGACTTTTCTCTGTTTTGTTTCACCAGAAATGGAAATGGTGCCCCAGCATCTACCTTCCCAAAGACACCACATCTTGCTGGCCAAGAATTACAATGAGGTGGAGAAGGAATATTGTATAATAGAGTATATAAAATACTGCCCTAGCTTTCTGCCTTCCCATACCACAAAACACATTTCTAAGATAATTCTTTTATCACAAAATTAAATATTGTGCTCTAGTATAGTTTATTACTAGGAACAACAAACCAAAAACTGCCATGCTGAAGAGCAACTTTGTGTTCACCTAACTTCAACGATTCTCATCTGTTTTACTATAAGATTTCTGGTCAGAAGCCCAAAAAAAAGATCAGTAAAAAAACAGAGGGTGAGCATCACAGATCATGTTTTGTTTTACAGGATCTGCTAGAAATAAGAGCTTTTAGCATTTGGCCAAATCCAAACACTCTGGCATATGCATAGGTAACTGTTCAAAACTGCAGTCCATGAACTCAAATGGTATTTAGCAGCTTGACCTACAAAATCCTAAGCTGTGACTTTGAAAATAAATACAGCATATGGCCTTCCCTGAGACATACCAAAAAATTCAATGAAATATAAACACAACAAGACTGGGTGCTTCCTTTTCAAGTAATTTTGTATATGAGTTGCCAAAATCTATAGCCTATGTATTTTATTTTGGTTTGGTTTAGTTTATCATTTTGTTATTTCATCTCATTTCTAAAATTTCATTGTTTTATTTCATCATTTCATTTATTTTCATTTTTCTTCTGTTTCTTTTTTCTGAAAACACTGGAAAAAATGAACTTTTAATTCCAGCTTCATTATTACACCCACTTTGATCAGAGAATCACAGCTGCCTTAGTATGCCCTATGAAAGTTCATGAGGTTCACTGTGGCTCTTGAAATCAGACTTTGTATCCTCTGCTTTCTAACTTCACATGACCTTCTAATGTTGAGTCACAGCTAGTATTACAGCCATATCTACAACAGATTTGTACTGCAGAATACAGAAGAGAAAGTGTATTTTTCATCTTCTCTCAGCTGTGGATGAAAATGGTACCCAACCACTAATCCTTTCTATATGGGCAGATGACTGATGTATATACTCATCTACAAACAAAAATCAGTAATTCATTTGGCTTTATCTACATTCATTATTTATTATTGGTCTCTCTTCATTTAACATCAAAAGTGCAAGTAAGAGGACTGCCATTCTTTATGCTAATTGTTCCATTAATTACTCATGAATAATAACACTTAGCATTTAGATAGTTCTTTACATCTCTGAATTACTTTACACTGCAGTCATCAAAAAATCTTAGACTTTTTACTAGAACTTAACTTCTAGGAATAATGTCACACCAAAAGTAAAAAACCTCACTGTCACAGTGTTATTTGTGTAGTATTTAGTGGTTTGGGGTACCAAAGCAGCTGAGTGTATGAGCTTCGACAAGGTTTTTCATTTCATTCTCATATCATAAATTCCTCTCTTTGGTGTACATGGGAACACAGAAGTTGAAAAAGAGATGACAGGATCACAGGATATTAGGGGTTGGAAGGGACCCAAGAAGATCATCGAGTCCAACTCCCCTGCCAGAGCAGGACCACACAATCTAGCACAGATCACAGAGGAACGCATCCAGACAGGCCTTGAAAGTCTCCAGAGAAGGAGACTCCACAACCTTTCTGGGAGCCTGACCCTTACAGTAAAGAAGTTCCCCCTTGTGTTGAAATGGAACCTCTTGTGCTGCAACATACACCTATTGCTCCTTGTCCTATCACAGGGAGCAAGTGAGAAGAGCCTGTCCGTCCCCTCCTGACCAGCCCTCAGATGTTTATAATCATTTATTAAATCCCTTCTCGGTCTTCTCTTCTCCAGACTAAAAAGCCCCAGGTCCCTGAGCCTCTCCCCATAAGGCATAATAAATGAGAGAAAGAGGAGGGAATCATTATGCCACTGAAGATTAGTTTATTGAAGAGTTTCATACCACAACTCCCATTATCTTACTGCCCAGGACAGGTCAAATCTTAGAACAAACTTCACCTGCACTGTGGTCCTACCCATGGCTAGCTGGTCATGGATAAATTGCATCTCTGTGGCTCTCCATACTCCATACTGCTTGCTAAGAACCTGCTGCTGGTTTTGGCAGAGTTTTGTTAACAGATTCAGAGTAATATACTTCCAACTTAATGCCCCCTGCCCCTCCAACTTATAGAGCTAGTTTTTCTTCTATATGGCTGCTAAAGTATCCAATAAGTAGTAAGAAGAGGGACTCAAATGAGTGGACTCACCAAGTTATAGATGTCAACAGAATGTCTTTGCAATAAGAAGGGGGAAATATTAAGCAGAACACTGATGTAACTCAGTGGCCATGTAATTCAACACAAGTGTTCCCTGTGGGATGCAAACATGCATCTGGCAGCCTGGGTGTGTGTTAGGCCTGATACAGGGTGTCAAAAACTTTCCCTTAGCATTATTTCAAGAAAATTTAAAGCATTTCAGTCATTTAAAAGGAATTTTTAAGCATGGAGTTTATCCAAGATGCTGAAAAACCAACTTTCTCTCTAAAGCAATGTATTGATTGAGCTATTTGCACAGAGCAAAATAAATACAGGTTGTGTGTCTAAGTGGAAGACAGTTTACAGACAGATTTGCATGAGAATAGATTTTGCTAAAAAAAAAAACCAAACCCAAAAAGGACTATGCTGGAAGTGGTCACTAGGTCACAGAGCAGTGCATGGAAATGCATTCTTCAAAGAATCCTGGTCCTTTCTGTAGGGAATTAAACACATCTCCATGCCAAGTACAGAAGCACAAACAGACACATTTTCAGTTGTTGGCCACAAGCACTGGGACTGCCATAGGTGTATGTTGCTGGTTCTATATGTTGTGACATAGGAGTAACTGTGTTCCCGCCAGTGCACATTAAATACTAGGTGACTGCAGCTATTCTCATTATTACATTTTGTCTCGCATGGGACAGCTCACTTGAATGTTACTTACTGTTCAAGCATTTCCCATGCTGGAAATTCAAGAAGAGTAAAAAAATAAAGAAAGAAATTCCGGATATTAGCTGTACAATATATGTTTTAACAATTGTAAACACAATTTCAGCCTTCAAAATGTGCTATTTAAGTGAGGTAATTAAAAGCAACTGTCCAATCCCAAGGATGGCGTCTAGGAGTTAAACAAAATATATAAACCTGATAGAAGAAGGGGGTGCTTAACCTTAAATCATCAAACTATATTGGGTATTATTTAGAACATTTCTGCTGCTTTGTAAATGGCAATGTCATTGCAGTACAATTTTTGTCATCAACTGTCCAGAAGTCAAGAAGAGTCCCATAATGTATGTCAAAACGCAGCCTCATACCTCTTTAACAGTAGTCAGCCGAGGCTGCAGAGTTACATTATTTCATACAACCTTCCAACCCAGAGAATGCAGTCAGAATTTGAATCAAATGCAGATGCCCAAATGTCATCACACTACAATTTTCACACAGTGACAAGCACAGGTATAGTATGTTATTACCTGGAGTTAAAAGCAAACTGGAGGAGAAAATACAAGGACATTTCCATACCTAACATTATTTTGTATTTCTTTTTGTTTGCTTAAGACCATATTGATAGGAAATCTGTTGGAAACTGCTACAGAGAGCAGCCATCCCTCCAACAAACAGCAGTATGTCCTTGGGGAACAGCTGTGAGATCATTTATATCATTGAAATATGTAATTCAAAACAATTGTAAGGTTGTGGGTTTTTTCCACTTGGGCAACACATTTGCCAGTGTATCCAACTGCTTTTTGGAGATCCTTACATTATAATAAGCAATCTTGTTATTTTGTGATGCAGTTGAGTATGTGCAAATACGTTAATTTGTATCCATCTGTGGAAGAGTTTCTTCATAGAAACTTATGATTTTACAATACCCCCAAAACTATGTAGGAAAAAAGCCACCACTGAATTTTGCATAAGCAGAAAATTATACTGAAGATTTCCATCTGGAATGGCAACTTGGAATACTTTAAATTGATGTGATTTTCTGTTGCCCCTATGTTAGAAAAGTCAGGGCTCATAAAGGCCATCTACAGCCAGACACTAAAACTTCGGAATTACAGAATGGCCACTTCCTTGAGATTAAAACCTAATTTCTTTCATGACAATGACTATATAAGGAGGAAGGAGTTATGGGTCCACAGCAGTCGGAGGTGCCTGCAGGTTTAGGGCCATTTTTAGTTCATGCAGACAGATTCTTGTCCCATCTGGGCAGAAAATTGCAGAAACAGAAATAAAAGTTCATGCAATCATCTGTAAGATGAAGGCTTGCTATAGTTTTCTAATGGGATACTGGATTTCCTAAAGCTTTGGCTTTGAGTTTTGGGTATGTTTCTGATTTTTAAGCAGGGTTTGTTGCTGCAGTAGTTAGAAATGTAAGTCTTCTCATGAGGTCCAGAAGCACGTTAGCCAAAAGCTGAGTACTTTGAATGGTTCATTTTATCCCAATGGCTGCTACTGATAGGTTAAGTATTAACATGCGATAAACCCCTATGTTTAAAACAAATAATTTAACTGACAAGAAATAATTCAAGGGTCTAATTTCTGGTTTGCCTGGCAGAAATTTTGGTCATTGCCTCTACTAACAGTAAAATGATTGAAACTGCAAGAACAGTAGCAATAGTCATGCAATCCACCTGGACCGTAAATACCACAAAAAATCTACTTGACCAAAAATGTTTTGATTAAATAAAAGTGGTTTCCTTTTCAAAATAACTGTGCTTTTCATCCTTATTATAGCTAAAGTGAATGTGTCAGATCCTTTGCAACTCCAGGAAGGATATAAATGAATTAAAAGCCCATTTCAGCCATCTTGGAATTATTCTTTTGCATAAATTATGTAAAATATTAATTGCAGGGTGACTTGATGAAGAGTCTTTTGATTACAAAAATTACAGATATTAAAGCTCCTGTGCATTTTTTAGTTTCTTTTCAAAACTGGTCTCATGGTATTTTGCTTAATAAAAAACAAATACATTCCTCTAGATACGTCATAAATAAGCCTGGGCTTGGATCATTACTAGCAGAGGGATCCTGGCTTGCAGAGGCAATGAAGAAATGCCAAAGACATTTGACATGCTGCAGTTTTTGTGCATGACTTCATGGGGATGGGTAGGTGGGTTGGTGTGATTGCAAACAGTTGAACAAATTTCACTGGGCGCTTCAGAGGAGCTAATAAAGTACAGGCATTCAGAAAGAAATACTGAAGGCAGATCATTAAGATCTCAGGAGGAACCTGAAATACTCAAGAGAACCCCATTAGAAGTGATCACACCCTTCAAAGCTGACCTCATCTGCAAGGCTATTAACCTCAGGCTGTCTCCAGACTTCGAAGAGGAACAGCCTGACAGCTTTCCATCTTTCTATATTCTCTAAATCATAGAATCATAGATAAATATATGCCAGCTGATTTCTTCCAAGTTCTTGGAAATAGAATGCATAAATGATAGTGATGAAGAGAAAACACAGGTGGAGAAGTCCAGGTCCTCTGTTTTCAGAAATTCTTACTACAGGTCTCAGAAGAACAAGTAACTTTTGGTGCAGGAGTAGGAAATCTCAGAGTGCCATTCAGTGCCTTGCAGGGCTTGTAATAACTAAAAGGTAGCAGCAAACCCAGCTGAATTTTACCTTTTACACAAGCATGTCCAAAATTTCTGCTCATTATGTCACCAATATATAGCATACTGCTCTCTACCTCCACCCGAAGAGCAGTGAACAGTAGTACTAGTACTAGGGCTACAGGAACTGGATCTGCCTGTGGTGGTGTCATCAAGGGAGGGGAACTGGGGCTGGCAAAGAGTGGTGGCTCATTCCTACAAGCTCCCATTTCTATAAGTTTTGTTGCTGGCAATGGTGTTGGTACTCCCCAGCACTGGTTCAGCAGCCCTTTCCCTGAAGGCTCAAGACTTCAAGAAGCTGCACAAGGCCTCCAGTTTCAGGAAAGAAATACAACCCTTCATAAACCAGAAGGGAGAAATGCAAGGACAAGTATTTGCCTGAGGATTACCTCAGTCCCTCCCTGTCAGGTCCTGAGGCAAACTCCATTATTACACCTCTGATGCTGCCTTGAACGGGTTTCTACAGTGTAAATGAAATGCTTCTTATTATCTGTCCATGATGGTGATTGATAAGTTTGCACTTTACAGGAATAGCTGACTGTTCTCAATTGCCTCATCACTGATGTTCTCTAGGCTGTGCCTTTCCTGTCTTATCTAGACAGAAAGCCTCCTTCTATGAGGTTAGTCCAGATGCAGTGACTTACAGTCACTGAAACTGCTGAAATCCTGTTACCTTCTCCTTGCCAGCTCTGCCTTTTGCTTCCTGCGATGCACCCCACTGTGTTTCCACCAAGAGCTTGAGTTTTAATCAGGAAGGTAAAAATTCATCACAGAGGACAAAGCAGAGAGAGGATGAGAGAGTGCCCATGCCTCCACTGACAGAAGATTGGCCATATCAGAACTGTGCAGCTGCTCAGTTGGAGGTGCTGAGCGTGCACCGTCCTGCGTCTTATGAGATAGGTGTATGGGTGTCACTAGGAAATTAAGAGTGAGAGAACCTCCGGAGCTCAGAGGGAAAATATGATTACATTTTTTAAAGGTGCTAAAACTCAAAAGCCTGAACTATATATATATATATTTTTTTTTTTAAAGCCCCCATTTCACTTCATGCCACTTAAGCTCAGAATTTCTTTCTCACTGATATGCCAAAATTAGAAACACATTTCCAGAGAAGACCTAAGGCCCAAATGGATATGCAGCCTTCAGAAAGGCAGCTCTGTCCCTACAGCCTTCTTGTTTTCCTCTGAGAAGCCATCTGTTTGGCCAATTATATTCTGACTATTAAAAAGCCAATCACAAGGAAAATTGTATGATTCACATACAGTGGCTATATACTCGTTCTGCCTTGCACAAAGCCAGATACTAACACCAACCCATCCACCCTACAACGGTCATTAGTTCCTCTCTCTATCAACCTCCAGACAAACTGTTTCCCTTCAAGGAGAAGCACAGTGCTAGTAAGAGCATGACAAATTGATCTTCTGCTGTTGCAAGTCTTTTGACACTGCTCTAAGAGCACTTTGGATTTGTTTGGAACATGAAATTAAGACAAACCTGAAGTCTGAAGACGTGATTGAACTGCTTGCTGCATCTAGAGTAACAAAGTGGTTCATAACTGGCAAATATGGGCTATTGTTTTCAACTACATCCATGAAACATCTAAAATAGATTCTAAAGATGATAAACTCACACAATTAAAGTTAATCAACATTTGAAAGGTTTGCATTGTACTGTGATCAGTAATTACCAGGTGGTTCAGATTCACTCTTGTGAGTGCCACTTGTCTGTGACTTATCTATGTGTAATAAGTCAATTTATTGTAGGGTAATAATGGTGGTTCAGAACTGTCTCAAAGCCTACTCACTTCCTGGGTTTAAATGCTACCTCTTGGCCCTTTAGTGCTGTGCTAGTCTGAGCCTAGCTAGAATGTTTTGGTGAGAAGAATTAGATTACAGGCTGTAAAAGGAAAACAATGGTGATGTCTACTTCACTCATAGGCTCACTGAGATGTATAAGAATAAAAAGCAAAACATAGAGAAAGCCACTTCTGCCGTTGGCAAGCTCTGGGCTGCATCTCTCTCTCTCCTAACCACACCCTTCATTTCCTTGGCTAATCCATTTTGCTTCCTAACCCCTCTGGCTGAACCTCCATTTCTGTCCTTGGGACTGGGGTAAGGTTGAGAGGGGTAGGGGGAAGGTGAAGGGGTGGTTGAGAGCCCCTCCTGGGGACACAGGTTTCTGGGAGGGGAACTGTGTTTCTGTATTACCTTTTTACCTTGTATATTTCTGTCTGTAACTGTATATACTGTAAATATCTGCTTGTATATTGTGCTAGCTGTAAATATAAGCTTCATTCATATTTCCAGAGCTGGCTGAGTATAGTCTGGGTGATTTCTAAAAGAGTGTGTGTGTGGGGAACACCCAAACCACTACATCTATCACCCAAGTCATACATGACTGTGACAAGTGCCTAAGAGATTAAAGTTAATATTAAAAAACAAATTAAGTACAGATTACTAATTTCTTCCACAAGGCTTTGTACAAACATTGCAGTGGCATTAAAGGGAACCAAGTGCATAGACCTGAGGCTGTTCCAGAGCAATATAGTGGTTTAAGCAATTTCTTTCATAGAATCATAGAACCAATCAAGTTGGAACAGTCCTCCAAGATCATCCAGTCCAACGTATCACCCATTCCTGTCCAATCGACTAGACCATGGCACTAAGTGCCTCATCCAGGCTTTTCTTCAACACCCCCAGGGACGGTGACTCTCCCACCTCCCTGGGCAGCCCAATGCCAATCACTCTCTCTGACAAGAACTTCCTCCTAACATCCAGCCTAGACCTCCCCCGGCACAACTTGAGACTGTGGCCCCTTGTCCTGTTGCTGGTTGCCTAGGAGTAGAGACCGACCCCCACCTGGCTACAGCCTCCCTTCAGGTAGCTGTACACAGCAATGAGGTCACCCCTGAGCGTCCTCTTCTCCAGGCTAAACACCCCCAGCTCCCTCAGCCTCTCCTCACAGGGCTGTGCTCCAGGCCTTTCACCAGCTTCGTTGCCTTTCTCTGGACATGTTCCAGCACCTCAGCATCTCTCTTGAATTGAGGAGCCCAGAACTGGACACAGCACTCAAGGTGTGGCCTGACCAGTGTTCAGTACAGGGGCAGAATAACCTCCCTTGTCCTACTGGCCACATTGTTCCTGATACAGGCCAGGATGCCGTTGGCTCTCTTGGCCACCTGAGCACACTGCTGTGTTGAGTACAGGCTCCTGTGACTACTCAGCATTATTTTCCTTTATTTAAATGTATTTTATTTTTAATATTATGTCAAAATAGGTACACATGCAAACTCAAGTAGCTTTGACTGTCTTCCCCATGTTTCCTCACACACACTCGGTCTATTTACCCATTTCTCACCTGTTACCAACTTGTGCATTCCTTGACAAAGGGGCATTACCTCTTGGGGAGTGAACAGCCCACCTTTTAGAAGCTCCAACAGTAGAAGTGAAGTTTTTTTCTGCTAAATTCCTCAAAGATCATGCATATTGAGTGGCAGCAGACTGTACTGAACCTTGGGAGACCTCCTTGCAAAAGCACATGGTTTGGGCCTTTATTCTCAAGTCTGCAAGTAACTAAAAGCATGAGAGGATGTGCTCAGCCTGCAAAGGGGGAGGGAGCTGTCTTCCAGTTCAGATAGCAAGTGCTCTGGGTGAGCTACAGATGTTCTAACCCTTCCTCCTGGAATAAGAATTAGTTTATGACTATAAACTATGGGGCTGGAGTTATGGAAATGG
The DNA here is from genome assembly GCA_013400475.1 of Tricholaema leucomelas. Classification (NCBI taxonomy): domain Eukaryota; kingdom Metazoa; phylum Chordata; class Aves; order Piciformes; family Lybiidae; genus Tricholaema lacrymosa; species Tricholaema leucomelas. The sequence goes on along the minus strand of WAAF01009042.1, from coordinate 380,841 downwards.
ACCAGAATGTTTGAATCAGATCTGAGCACAAAATACTGCTCCCCAGAGCAAATACAGCAACTAAATATGGGGGGGAAATAAACAGATTTGGATCTCATTTATGCCCATACAAATCTGGCTCCTTGTACTGATTATCCCTCTACAGAATTTGTAATCACTATGAGCCCTCCTTACAGCTTAAGTTAACAGTCATGCTAAAAAGGACAGGACCATCTTCTACAAGTACTACAAGGCAGTGGAATATTGCAGCAGATTGGAGTGTTTGCTCCATTAGATACTGTCCAATCTCCACTTCTCTTTCTCCTCTTCAATCTATGTCAATTGAAATACAAAGATAGCTAAAGTTTATAAAATCACATGTCAAGATGCGCCAGATGAAGTAGCATGAAAATGTGTTCCAAAAATACCTTCTCTTTTGGCAGACCTGCTGAAAATCTTTTATTTTAATTAGAACTACTAAGTAGCTTTCTAACAAGTTTCCATATAAGGCAGCCATAATATTTGAATAAAAACCAAACCAAACCAAAATCCCTGTATGCTTTTTGAGTTCTGACATGAAAAGCTGGGAAAATAAATACCTATCTTATTTAAGCACACAATGGAACAGAATGCAGCATCAACAAAAGCCAAACATAAAAAACAAAGCCAAATATAAAAAACACAGAGGAATTTTCTGTTAATTCTCAAAATGCTGCATAAGGCAAACAAAAATATTTCCTTGGACTAAAATGACATTCTGCGTATCCTCAGCTTTGCCAGCTCATTCCAAAGTACTTTAGTAACGTACATGAATGATTATGAAGGTTGTCTTAGATGGTTGCCCATTGCCCTGAAGAAAATGTTTATGACCTGAATAGATTAATTATGTTCTCCTCTTAAATATCATTCCTTCAGGACTAGTTATTGTTGAGTGTAAATGTGCCACTTTATATGCAAATAAAATGAACTGAGAGTGGAATAAAATGTTCAGCATATATCTACTGGCAAATCATCTTATTATGTTTTATATTAGCAGACAGAACATCTTGTGGTATGAAATGTTAATAGAGTTCAACAGGATGCATTTCTTGCTTCCTTGTTTCTAGAAAATCTTAGTCAAATTTTCAATTATTTTCTGTTAGTCACCTTTGCTTCATTTGGAAGCAAAATCCTTTCATTTGGAAAGGATTTTAACTGAACAATGAGAAAAATTGATACATTGAATGTAGGAAAAATATCTAAACCCCATTAGTACTTAATATTAGTAAACCTATTTAATAGAAGTGACATGAATTAAAAATAGAAGATAATGTAATCTTTAATGCTCTATAAGAGAGGATTTGAAACAATTAATTCATACTAGTGCAAGTCAATCAAATCAAAACCCTGAGAATTCTGGGATAAACCTAGCTATGGTTAGCATGGCCCACTGTTAGATAGCCAAGGCTATTCCACTTCAGCACTACACACTGAAGTCATGTGAACGTTCAGATGTTGATGAGAACGAATAATACAACATAAGTGTGATGGTTTGGGTGTTACCCACCCCACCACACTTTGGAAATCACCCAGACTCGACTCAGCCAGCTCTGGAAATTTGAATGAAGCTTATATTTACAGCTTAGCTCAATGTACAAGCAGATATTTACAGTATGTACAGTTATAGACAGAAATATACAAGGTAAAAGGTAATACAAGAACACAACAGCCCTCCCAGAAACCTGAGTCCCCAGGAGGGGCTCCTAACTGCCCTTTCACCTTCTCCCACCCCTCTCAACCTTACCCCAGTCCCAAGGAAGAATGGAAGTTTGGCCAGGGGGTTTGGAAGCAAAGTGGATTAATCAGAGAAATGGCAGAGAGGCTAGAGAGAGGGAAAAAAATGCAGCTCTGAGCTCCCCAGCAGAAGAACAACTCCCTTATCTATGTTTGGATTCTTGTTCTTACACATCTCAGCAAACCTGTGAGTGAAGTAGACATCGCTGTTGTTTTCCTTTTCACAGCCTGTGATCTAATCCTTCTCACCAAAACATTCTAGCTAGGCTCAAACTAGCACAATAAGACTTTAAATGTTGTTAGTCTTAGCTGATGTCTGAATGTTGACCACCATCTGGCCAATTGGTGATAATTTCCAGATATTATTAATAGAAAAAGCAAGTTGCTTGCCATCTGCATTCATTGTTCATCAGTAGTCCAAACTTTATTACTACTAGTAGTAGTCCAAACTATTATTACTATTAACCTGTAATATTTGTTAATAATTTTGATAGAAAAAAGATGCTTTGCCATGTGCAGTAGTTTAACACTTTAGCTTAGTGTCTTACTTATAAAAAAGAATAGGAAAGGTAAATAAAATAGGGGATTGGATACAAAAGAAAAATAATGCTAAGTCTGTACCATTCCATTGGCTTGCCAACTAGAATAAAGTTTGCTGCATAACCTATTCTTTTTCTTCTCCTTTTTGCTGCTTCTCTGTGCAATTCTGCTTTGCATTACTCCCTTATCTCTTTCCTGACCTTCTCTTCTGCTGGCATATTGTGTCTGTGAGGTACCAGGAAAAGAAGGAAAGGACGAGGAGAAGGAGGCTGCTGGTAGCCCTCTCTGGATTTGTCCAGAGGGGTAGGGACCAATTCAAAGGGGTCTTTGTGTTATTTCTGAATTGTAAATATTTTTTTTCCATATTCATTGCATTTTATACTTCTAGATTTTTAGCTTGCTTTTGTAAATATAGCTTCATCTTGCTTCCATGCCTTCTGAGTTAGTGTGGTAATTTATTTTGGGGGTAAATCTAACCCACCATGCCATGTCACAACATTTTTTTCTGAGGTGTCAAAGAGACAGCCCGTGGCCTGCCATCAGTCATAAGGAAAGGGAAGATATTTACCAGCTGTTGGAAGACAAGATCTTTGGTTTTAACATAAAGATTCAAAAGACCTAAAGAGGAAAAGATCATGTCCCTAAAAGGCTGAAAAGTGTAAGGGCAAAGAAATGTCTTGGTATGATTTGCACTGAGAGCTTCACATAGGATTAAAAATTATCCAAATTAAAAATTATTAATTGGCCAGGGAGGAGAAAACCATGGCTTAGGAATCATGATCAGTTCTTGGTTTAACTTCTCTCATCTGTGAACAAATTTGAGAATGTTCAATAAGGCAAATTAGCAATGATGACCTTTGAGTGTCCCTTCCAAGCCAATGCATTCTGTGATTCTGTGATTAATGGGATGACACCTCTGCTATCCCTGTAAGCTGCTATCCATTTCTATGGCTTAAATTTGTTCTGGATTGAAATACTTATTTGAACTGAAATAAAGCATGCAATATTAGTTGAATGGAAACAGTTGACTGAAATTTTATGGATAAGTTCAGTAGATATTCTCCTGTATTTTTAGCAAAAAAAATTAATTAACGTGATTATACCTTTTTTTATGTGGTATTAGTCCAAATCAGCTGAAGTCAAAGTACCTGACTGAGTTCAGAAAGACCAGGGTAGATGTAAAGCTCTGGATCAGGCCATGATAATTAAAAGAAAATCACCATCAGAATGATTTAATCATAGATATGTCTCAACACAGGATTAGTGCCCTTGAAGCATGAACTTAATTATTGAATTTGCTGCTGGGAATCCTCAAATACTATGGAAGCTGAAAGTATTTAGGGCCCCTGAGATGCCCCCACTTCTGAGATGGATCTCCTCCAACAATGGGATTATTGGGTTCCCCAGCACAGGAATACACAAGGCAGAATATATAATCTATGTGTTGAATCTAAGATGCTAATGTGTTTGCTAATGATACAGAACGACTACATTCACAAGTGGCTGCGCTGCTAATATAGGATGCTGTGCAAATTACTATGAGCATAGTAAGAAGGAAAGAACAATGCAATATGCACATAACTTCTCTTGTTCCCCCATCCTCTCCCTACATCCATATGCAGTCTTGAAAACAAAAAATGCCCTTCTTTCCATCTGCTTGCTTGGAAGTTTTCAGCAGTCTTGAATTAGAAAGAAAGAGAGAGAGAGAGAGATTAGAGGGATGGATGGATGGATAGATAGAGGACAGACAGACAGATAGAAGGATGATGCTGAAACTCCCCATAATAAGCTCATGTTAACCAATCTGTCCAAATAGACAGGGAAAAAAAAGAAAAGATTCCCCAAACAAACCCTGCTGCATTTAGATCTTGCACACCAAGTTACAGCTAAGAGATCATTTTTATAGCTGTAATAATCCTACAAAAGTGGGGTAAAACTGCTGCTGGCACTCTTGCAACTGTTATGGCACTGTCAGGAAGCTCTATATTATGAGGAGATATTTGAGCCCATCATCTCCAATTTCCAGATAATGTACTGACTTAATCACTGCTCTCCACACCAAAAAGCAGGCAATCTTTCAGTCTTTTGTTCACTTTTTGCATCTTAGAAGAGTTGTGTTTCAGACTTCTATACACCATCTACTCCCACATCTGTCTCACGCTATATAGCTATTCTTTACAATTCCTGTCATGCTTATTTTTGTTGCTACATTGAAATCTTCTGCATAATTATGTGGGGTTGCTATGGAGATTATGTGTGATTTGTCATGAGGAAAATCTATTGTGTTTGAGATAATTCTGCACACTAATGACCACCAAATCTTTTTTCTCCTCCACCCCAGGGATTAGGAGAGAAGCTACCTGTCTGGATCTTCACAGCTACAAGTTAAACAGATTTTCATAAACAGAAAAGTTTGTGTTCTGCAGAGAAGAGAAGAATTTCCCCCTTTTTAAGCAGACAGATATGAGCTGCTTCAAGGTGATGGTTTCATAAAATGAAGAATGCATCAGGGGTAGTTTTTAAGAGTCTGTAAAGTTAATTTTTCCCTTTTGTGAAAATGTCTTTAGTCAATACTGAATATTTCCCATGAAAAAGATATGGTGCAGTACAAATTCAAACTAGATACAACTGAGTGGACAGAACTTTGAAAATCACATAGACAACAGTACTTTGAAACATTAACTTCTCTATTTCTGTCTCTGTATGCTTTTCAGAGCTGGGAAAGCTTACAACATGATTGATCACTGTGCATCAGTCACAAGCAATTCAGAACATCCAGCCTGGGCTGAACAATAGCTAGAGGCTTACATGCAGCTTTCAGCCAAGGTCATGGGTTAGTCCTTCCTCACCCCAGCCAGTGACTTTCCTCCTTCCTCAGGCTGAGATTAGCTCAGAAAGCATGCATATTTGCATAGTAGGCGGACAGGAAAACACAGGAGCATGCCAAACATTTCCACCATGGAAGATCCAACTAAGGAAATCACAAAGATTAGGTAGGAAAATCCCTCCAATTTTGGCTAGAGCACAAAGACAGCAGGTTTCTCGGAGTGAAGAAATGTAATCATAGAAACAGAGCTGCCATAAGGGAAGTGCAACTCAAGGAACTGTTTTTAAAAAACCTACAACTATTCATGTGAGACTTCTAAAGTAAAATCTAATGCCTGGGATAGACACAGACTCTTCAGTTCAGGTCATCATCATGTGGCTGCCATGAAGTTTGCAGGTGTGATATTCTTTACTACCCTGGTAATGCTGGATGGAAAAGGGGAAAAAAAAAACTATAGATGCATGAAAATAATGAGATCTCTAAAAACTTCAAAACACTCATCATCCTCTACCATTCTTTCATTCCTCATAAGTGATCCTCATCATTTTTACTGCCTTTCTCCAGATTGTCTTCTAATTTTGGCTTTTATGCAATTAGTGGAGAATGTTTGCTGGTCTAAGCATTTCTCAAATCTCCAGCAACAGTAAAAAACATTAAGATGCAGATTGTAACTGAAGGACAAACACACCCTGAGGTGTATGTATCTTTATGCAGAGCAATTGCTGTCTTCTTCATATAATCTTAAATTAATCTGCTGCTCAGAACTGCTGACTATGAGCACAGGAATACATCTGAAATAGAGATATCCCTTAATTAAAACCTGACTTTTGATAAAAAACATAACTAATGCAGCCAAGTCTTTGTAAAAAACAAATCCATATGACACTCTTTCATGCAGTGGTTTAGACTACAGAAGCAACAGGACTTTCAATGATTCTTTTGTATCTTTCACCCCCTACACTGAACATTTACCATATAGCCTGCCTGATGCTTGCAATACTTTGATTGCTGTTCTACCATGCTCTGAAGGGTTAATCCTCCTCAAAAGCTGCATAAATTTATTGGCTTGACTTTGGTGATATCAAAAAAAAAAAAAAAAAGAGTTTGTCTGGTGGTTTTGTTGCCAGAAGCTTTGAAGGAGTTTACAATCTCATTATACACAATGGGAATATATTATTTTATCATAGTAGTATCATATCACAGTATCATCAGGGTTGGAAGAGACCTTACAGATCATCAAGTCCAACCCTTCACCACAGAGCTCAAGGCTAGACCAGGGCACCAAGTGCCACGTCCAATCCTGCCTTGAACAGCTCCAGGGACGGCGACTCCACCACCTCCCTGGGCAGCCCATTCCAGTGGCCAATGACTCTCTCAGTGAAGAACTTTCTCCTCACCTCGAGCCTAAACTTCCCCTGGCGCAGCCTGAGGCTGTGTCCTCTCGTTCTGGCGCTGGCCACCTGAGAGAAGAGAGCAACCTCCCCCTGGCCACAACCACCCCTCAGGTAGTTGTAGACAGCAATAAGGTCACCCCTGAGCCTCCTCTTCTCCAGGCTAAACAATCCCAGCTCCCTCAGCCTCTCCTCGTAGGGCCTGTGCTCGAGGCCTCTCACCAGCCTCGTCGCCCTTCTCTGGACACGCTCAAGGATCTCAATGTCCCTTCTAAACTGGGGGGCCCAGAACTGAACACAGTACTCGAGGTGTGGTCTAACCAGTGCAGAGTACAGGGGCAGAATGACCTCCCTGCTCCTGCTGGCCACACCATTCCTGATGCAGGCCAGGATGCCATTGGCTCTCTTGGCCACCTGGGCACACTGCTGGCTCATGTTCAGGCGGGTATCAATCAGCATCCCCAGATCCCTCTCTGTCTGACTGCTCTCCAGCCACTCCGACCCCAGCCTGTATCTCTGCATGGGGTTGTTGTGGCCAAAGTGCAGCACCCAGCACTTGGAGCCATTGAATGCCATCCCATTGGACTCTGCCTATCTGTCCAGGCGGTCAAGGTCCCGCTGCAGAGCCCTTCTGCCCTCCATATTATATTTATATATTGCTAATCATAGAATCGTAGTATCAACCAGGTTGGAAGAGTCCTCCAAGATCATTCAGTCCAATCTATCGCCCAGTGTTGGATACAGTAATATTAAATGCAGTGATTTTATAGAATTGTCTGTGGCACAGCTATTGGAATTTGAAACACTGAAGCATAAGCCATGGACAAGCGAGAGTGCACGAGTTCAGATGTACCGATAGAGGGTTGGAATGACCTTAGAGAATGGTGTAACAGATGTAAACAAATGTATGACAAATGTAAACAGGTGTAAGACTGGATGTGGTTTTTGCCTATCTCTGCTGACAGAAATGCCTAGACACAACGTATGTGTTGTTGAGAGAAAATGAAGAATGTCTATGCCAATTAGTGTGTAATCCTAACGTAGTCCTAATGCAGGTGTATGTAATCAATCAGAGTCTACATGATTTGTAACCTTCTTATGTAGCCTTCTGATAAAAAGTATACAGGCCCATGTTTGGATGCAATAAACTGGATTCAGATTTGGACTGGACTGGATTTGGATTTGGATGGATCCAAACTTGGAACTTGCTTATGTTAAGCGTACCCTGTCTCTTCTGATACCATGGTATCTCAGCCTGTGGCAACCCAGTCCTATCTACAAAGGTTTGTAGTATTTGAAAGTTCCTCTACATCACCTTTTGAAGGTGGTTGATAAAATACAGTGAGTTAAAGCCAATTATTGTCTCTAAGAAAGCTGTGCCACTCCTATAGGCATTTTCAAGCACATTGTTTTTTTGTGGTTAGAATTAACACAAAAGTCTGAAAGAATCCTTTTAAAATAAAAACAAGTGAGAGGAAAGGGGGGAATGGTGGTTAAACACTCAGCTGTGTGCCTGCCTTGTACAGCTCAAGCATGCAGGTATTGAAATGCTTCGTACAAGAAAACTGCAAATCATTGCGCCCCAGATATACGCCAAAGATGCTCTCCAAAGGAACGGGTGAGTAGAGGTGATCTGGAAAGGGCTTTTTATTTGTGTGATAAATTGCCAAATGCCATTACACTTAATGAGTCCCATCAATGCAGTGCTGGAATAGCAGAAATAAATTAATAAACATTTAAAGCCCTATCAGAAAATGAGCATAAACAATTACATGAATTAATAATAAGAACCCTATTAATGCCTGCATAATTTAGAGAAGTTAATGAGGCCAATTTTAACTTTTAGTAATGTATATTTGGTGCTTTGAAGTCTAATTTCCTAAAGAGGCCTTAATGCTCCTTTGCCCTATTTACTCCCCCTGCCTACCCCCAATTTAAGGAATGAGCTTATAAAAAAAAGGCATAAAATTCAACGGAAAATAGTATTTTCTGCAGGATTTTAGAACTGTATTGTGAATCTCTCTCCCCTGTAGAATACCCACTGGCTTAAACCTATGAGAAGCACAGAGCCATCATTTACATCACTAACAATGGAGAGAAATGTCCATATGACCCTTGGACGCCTGGTAGAAGACTCTATTGTTTCCAGTATTCAGATCCTATTACTGTCATTTTATTGAAATAAAGAACCCTTGAGGAGAAATATCTTATCTGGACAATTGTTGAGCAAATATCCAAAGGAAAACCATCCTGTATATACATATTTTCATAAGATTTTTACACCTTAGCACTTTCATACAAAAAAAAACCAGATCCATCCTGACCTGCAAGGAGGAAATGAGCTTGTGAGTTAAAATTCTCCCCCACTTCTTTCTCAACAGCAGACACTAATCATGCATTTCCAAGAAATGATTATTGGTCACCTGATGGTTAAAAAAAAGTAAAAGAGTAAGGTGTGAGCAGAAAATCAGTCATGAACAAGAGGCATCTATACATCATTAGAAATAGTGAGAACCAAGTAATGGGTACTTCTGCAGCAGAAAAATGGGAAAAATATGTTGTTTGACATCGACATCTGTCTGTTGAAAACATCTGTTGGAATTTTCAAGTAGTGGCTGTGGCAAATCCACTTTGCCCCTGCTCCAGAAATTACTTTTGTAGTCAGCCATTGTGAACTATTGGGGTGGGATGAAGTCTTGATCCTCACATAGAATCATAGAATCAACCAGGTTGGAAGAGACCTCCAAGATCATCCAGTCCAACCTATCACCCAGCCCTGTCCAATCAACCAGACCATGGCACTAAGTGCCTCATCCACTCTTTTCTTGAACACCTCCAAGGACGGCAACTCCACCACCTCCCTGGGCAGCCCATTCCAATGCCAAATCACTCTCTCTGTCAAGAACTTCCTCTCTAACATCCAGCCTAGACCTCCCCCGGCACAACTTGAGACTGTGGCCCCTTGTTCTGCTGCTGGTTGCCTGGCAGAAGAGACCGACTCCCACCTGGCTACAGCCTCCCTTCAGGTAGTTGTAGACAGCAATGAGATCACCCCTGAGCCTCCTCTCCTCCAAGCTAAACAATCTCAGCTCCCTCAGCCTCTCCTCACAGGGCTGGGCTCCAGGCCCTTCACCAGCTTCATTGCCCTTCTCTGGACATGTTCCAGTATCTCAACATTTCTTTTGAATTGAGGAGCCCAGAACTGGACACAGGACTCAAGGTGTGGCCTGACCAGTGCTGAGTAGAGGGGAAGAATAACCTCCCTTGTCCCACTGGCCACACTTTTCCTGATCCAGGCCAGGATGCCGTTGGCTCTCCTGGCCACCTGGGCACACTACTGGCTCATGCTCAGCTACTATCTACCAGTACCACCAAGTCCCTTTCTTCCTGGCTGCTCTCCAGCCACTCTGTCCCCAGCCTGTAGTGCTGCTTGGGGTTGCTGTGGACAAAGTGTAGAACCCTGCATCTGGCCTTGTTAAATCTCATCCCATTGGCCTCTGCCCACCCATCCAGCCTGTCAGGGTCCCTCTGCAGGGCTCTCCTACCCTCCAACAGATTAGCGTCTAAAGCTCACGTTGACCACAGCCAGGTCAAGATGTCATATGTACGCTAACCTCACCTCCCACAAACAGGGTTTATTTGTCTGATCATAAATCTCCATAAAAAATTCATTTAGTGAAGTAGTTGCCAGATTACAGGGAAAGTGGCATTGCCAATCTCTGCCTTACCTGCCTTAGATACGATCCAGAAGTTTGATTCACTTCTAGTGAGGACAGAAAGACAGATACCTCCTGGCTAAACCAGAAATGTGCAGGTAAATAAAGTGCAGTTAAGTAGTGTGAAGACCTTGCTGGATACCATTTGCCTTGTGTCTCTGTGATGTATTTGCCCACTACCTATAAATAATTCTTTGAAACTGGTTGTTTACAGCTGACACCCAGGCTGTCAGAAAGCAGACATTTGACTTCAGCTCCAGAAACAAGAGGGCATTTTTAAAAGGGTCTACAAGGTGACGGTGTTGAATCAGTCTGGAAAATGTTCCTGCACCTCACCTTTAATCATCTTGGTATTTACTGTATATTTATAAGCTCTGTGTTATGGCCATATCTCTAAACAGGGGAGAACTCATGTCTTCTGGGACATCCTCTTGGCAAACCTCACCAGGCAATACATTTGTGAGTGGTCACTTTTGTTTCGCCCAACTGATCTCAGTTTTACCTGAGAAAATTCTTGCATATGGCACAAGATTTTTTTAATTTGCCTTTTTTTAAGTCTACCATGGTCTGAAAAGAAAAAAAAAAAATTGAATTGCCAAAGATTTACAATAGCTACACTGAAAGAGAGCCAGAAATTAATGAAGAGGGTAACATGTCATCCTGTAAGGCAGAGAGTGTCATGATATGACTGCGCAGAAATGACATTTAAAAGCTCCTGATGATGTCTGGTTTAAGTTGCAGTGCAACTGACAGTGATCTTACCAGCTGACATCAATCACAGCCCTACACTTTTACAAGGGAAGGATTCACAGACATGCATTCTCCCACAAAGCACCGAGAAGTGATATTGTTTGTTGCTCTTTTTCTGAAGTGATGTACTCAGTTAAGCTTTGAAATTCTTTTCCATTCAGTAAGCACAGTAGATCTCTTGTGTTTACTTGTGCAGGAAATGGTGATTACGTCATGAGAATGTATTTAATAAATGTCTGTGATGAGGGCTCTATAAATACATCGTCATTTACACTTCAAGGTAAGAGAGAAGAGGAGGATCAGGGGTGATCTCATTGCTGTCTACAAGTACCTGAAGAGAGGTCGTAGCCAGGTGAGGGTCGGTCTCTTCTCCCAGGAACCAGCAACAGAACATGGGGACACAGTCTCAAGTTGTGCCAGGGGAGGTATAGGCTGGATGCTAGAAGGATGTTCTTCACAGAGAGAGTCATTTGCCATTGGAATGGGCTACCCAGGGGGTGGTGGAGGTGTTGAAGAAAAGCCTGGATGAGGCACTTAGTGCCATGGTCTAGTTGATTGGACAGGGCTGGGTGATCCTGGAGGTCTCTTCCAACCTGGCTGATTCTATGATTCTATGATTCTAAACTAACAAAAATAAGTAAGGCAGCACCAGGTTTATGTGTTCAGCACACCAAATGCAACAATGCTCAAACTCACCCAAAATATGGGAGTCACAGACCTATCAGTCTGACCTCAGTGCCATCTTGAGTGCCATTATGCAGCATGTGCATGGCAACCAGGTGACCAGGCCTATCCACCACGGCTTCATGAAGGCTGTCTACTTATTTCAGTCTGAGCTAGGGTACAGCATTCTGGTATTGTTTCAAGTATGTAAAAAAAAATATTCCTGAGCACCTCTGTTCAACCCTGTTTCCCTAAAAACTGAATATAACTTTCCAAAGAGTCGCAACACTATCTACCTCTTTTCAACTGCAAACCAGATGCTAGAGCTCTACGTATCCTCTCAGGTATCAAATTTAATTCCAAAGGATTCAAACTCATCTCAGCTCTCCTCCTTCATTTCAGCAGTATTTTTGTCCCTCTGTTGCTTGTGGAAGCATAAGCTCATTACGCACTGTCCAACACTCATCAGAAGATTATCATGTATTAATTTTCAAACCTAATATTGCATTTCTTCTTTGTGATAAAGTTTCTCAGAACAGAGAGCCAGAAATTACTTTAGAGTGGCAATTTGTAAAGAAGATTAGTCTAGCAAAGTGGATCTGAAGAGTTTGTTTCTAATTATTTCCATAAATGAGCTTTGCAGCAAATCCTAATAGGAAGTCCCAAGCAGTTTATGCCAAAATAAGCTCTAGTATTCTCCACCTTCAGATTCTGCATTTAATCCATTAAGATTTATAGACATTTGTGAATAAGACTAGAGTCCTAAAGTAACAATGAACATTTATTTTATTACCCAATTTATAAAGTACACACATCTTGTGCTTGCGTTTGGATTCTGTGTAATTGTGCCCTATACCAAAAGGAGTTTTAGCACATTAGGTGGACTGTGCTATGCATCTGTGATCAATTCAAAGCATTATTTCACAGCTCAGTGCTTTGAGCACAATAAAGGGAAGCTAAAGGCTTGGCTATCATTTCAAGTATACATTAAAGTGGAGCTGGGAAAGAGCAGAGCTTTTAATAACGTCTTGCAAGTTTTAGGGTGCTCAAAACAGAACAATCATTCTAGGATGCATCACCTTCTTTCAGTATCAGCTTTCTAAACTACAGACTTAAAAGACCAGTGATGGTAAAAAACCAACTTCTTGCAGGTCACACAGGCTCAGAGATGACCCTGGAGCACGTGTACTCTATTACCATTTGGATCTGATCTACGCAAAGCTCTAACATGGTAAAACAAAAATGAATATTTGAGCATCACTGGACCCACCTGAAGGTTTTGTATTCCTACCTGACACAGCTATAAACATACTGAATAGAAAGATCTTTGTGAAGAGCCACACTGCTATTCTTTGACTAGCCCTTATCCCAAAGCAGACATTTTTGAAGCAAGGTTCATGTTGAAATGCCAACTGCAATGCGGCATTAAGCACCTGGTGATAGACAGCAGTTATCCTGGAAATAACAACCCTGCTGATTCCTGCCTGGCACTTCCCAGGCATGAGGATCTGAGGATAGTGCCTACAATATTTTATAACTAAACATGATACCATTTTGCCAGTCAGGATCTTAGATCAGTGTTATGGACTTAGATCAGCGTCACTAGGAAAGTATTTCCACAGTTCAGTCTTTTAGGTTAACTAACAAAAATTAGTAATTACATCTATTATTCACTTGCAAGGCTTAGTATTTTTGTCTTCAGTGATGAAGCCCAGATAGTTTCAAATGAAGCAAGCAAGCAAGAAAAAACAAAGGAAAAAAGAAAACTGCTCAGACTTGTTCTTATCCCCAGTTCACATCCCTTACATGCACATATGCTCACTGACAGGTAGGAATTGGAAATCAAGGAAGACCACCCACCTGCAGATCTTTTTGCCCTATTTCATACATCTTCCCTAAGTTGCAATCTATATGGTTCCCTCAGCAGCTTATCCAAGAAACTCAGATCATACAAAAGGAGAAATAATAAACCATCCACTTTATCTTTCTCTTCTCATTCTCCAGGAGAAATAGTTTCATTTACTGTGTCCATTTGTGTACTCAGCTGAGCAGGTTATATGTGGAATAAAATTACTGATGTAAATCTAAACCTGAAGGAACAAATTTGACCTTTAATTCTGGGAAGAGTTGATAGCATCTTTATTTTATGTGGCTTTTGAAAGAAAAATGTATTTCCTACAGTCTCCATCTTCCCACAGTAAAAAGCAGCTTCTCTGCTCTTTAGGATGCAGCTGTTTGGAAATGCAGTTTGGGATGCAGCATTAGTCACAAAAGGAGAGGTGATTTCAAAGCTAGCAGAGGCCAGTCAATGGATAGACAGCTTTTAAAGGTGAGGGGTTGAGATTTTGGGCTGATCTATCTACTCAACTGAGAGCAAAGGGAATGGAGGTGATGACCATAATGACACATGTTGCTACATGGAGTGGCACTTCACTTGTAGGTTTTTCAAGCTGTTTGGTCTCGTTCCTATACATAATGCTCTGTAATTATCAATATTCCAAACACTGAATGTGTTTGTCAGGTTGCCTGGGTGTATGTCCAATAGCTTGGATTGCAACCTATCAACTGGTTGCACACTAAGCTTAAAAATTAGCTGCCAGAAAGCACTTCCCACAAATGCAGAAGCAGCTCCATGCCGCAGAGCGCAATAAAAAGAAGTTGTCATGCTGTTGTAGAAAGCGTCAATTGTGCATTCATCAGTCCTCCAGCAGAGCCCCTTCATTCCTGCCAAGGTTCCCTCTGTGCCTCTCTGTCTGCTTGGGTTGCTGTGCAGGAATGTAAGTCAGATAACAAACAAAGAATTTAAGGGCTAACGAGTAGTGCTTTGTTGAATGCTCTTTTTGATATAGGTTCAACCATGGTCAAATCTGCTCACAAACAAAGCTGAAGAGCTGGTAAATACACTGGAGAGAAGAAGAAAATTGCAGTGACCTATAATATCAGGACACATCAAAACTTGCAATTATCTTCATGCTTTGAAGTGAATTAACAGAGAGAAAGAATAGAGCAAACGGGTACCTAAGAAATTTTGATTGATTACACAGACGTCCGGTGATGTTCTGATACTTCACAGGGGTGCAAGATAACTGCATTGTCATTGCCAGGAAGTACTTTGTGAGATTTTAGGACAACACTCCCCTCAGAAAAAAAATAAATACATAAATGGAATTTCAGTAGGACACTTCAAATTCTGTTGTCTGTAGACTGGCACCTGATCTTTGAGATGTTATTCTGGTTTAATTCCATATGGCAACCATCAGCACAACTGGTGGGTCCAAGAATCCTTAGAAGCACTGAAAGGAAATGAAATACAGAACCTTGCCCAGAACCTCTTGAAGGCAGACAAGAATTTTGTAAGTGGAGGAATGGAGAATCTTCATCTTCTGTAGTTCAGAGAAATGTTTTGGGTTTTTTATGATGAAATTCTGTTAAAATAAATTCAATCTCACACTACTGAAAGGGTGCTAAACCTTGGCTTTTAGCAGCAATTCAAGAACTAGCTACTGACCACTTGTTTTATTCACTTAACCTTCATAGGAAGACATGCAGAGCTGAAGCCATGGCTGCTATGCCTGCAAAGATACATCATTCTGAGCTTTCTCTGTTTGACACTGGTACGAAGTGCACAGAGTATCATGGATTTTAGAGACAGTGAGAAAAAGACTGAGCTGATTTTAAAACTCTCTCTCTCCATTTCATCATGGATACAGAGTAATAATTTCCTTTTCCTTTCACATACTGAAAATAAGTTTTCATAAGTTTTAAGCAGCAAATCCACATTTTATTACTCTCTTCACTACCTCTGAGGAAATAGTTTGTTTTAATGAAAATTCACTGTAGATTATGGTAGCTTGAAAGTTATGTGATGAAACTCAAAACCAGACTCAGTGGTGGAGATTTTCCACTTCATTTCAAATGAAAGGTGTGCCAAGCTCAGAAATACTCTTATGAAGCAGTCAAGCAAGTGCAGGATAATGTAGCAACTGAGTTTTGGTTGTCACAAGTAACTAAAGCCCCAGGCCAAGCAAATTTTGGTTCTCATTAAAATCGAAACAGAGCTGGAAAAAAAAACCCTCACAAAATCTCTGTTATGTTGGTGAAATGATCACCTACTTTCCCAGAGCATCTTCCAGGGTACAACGAACAGCCAAAGTAATGTCCTTCCTCTGTCCTGCACTAAAGTGAGGAAATGAGGTGGATGAAATATCAACACAGGTTTTAGAAAAGAATTAATGGCACATTCAGTGTGACTGCATACTTGGTCACAGTAAGAAATATGTAAAGTAAGCAAAGCTACTGTGCTTCTCTGGAGATCACATCCTTTGTGCAGGCTGCAACACACTTTGGAAGATACTCATTGTAGCTTTTGCTTAAGACTGGCCTCACTATGACAATTCATCCGAAGAGCAGCATACTCTAAATTTAGCTTGCAAAATAATCTACCAAATCTGACTCTGTACTTCAGACTACAGCTAATTACATATGTTTGAAATACTGCCTGAAAAAGGTGAAAAGACAACTTAGTGAGTTTCTCTGGAGCACATAATCAGTATAGTACATACTGTTAAAGATACCCTGCAGATACTCTGCTGATGCTCGTGATCTGCAGTATGAGAAGAGAGAATCCATTCATCCCAGGGCAGATTATTTGTTATATAAAAGTGTCTAATTCTGTAACCTCTATCTAAGTTAGAACAGATCAGTGAACCGATAAACGTGGCTGGGGAATCCAGATGTGGATTTCTTTGCCAGAGCAAAGCCTGCCTGCTCTGTACCCCCAGACATACATTTAAGCCCCTTCTTGAACAAAGACAAGTTCAATAGCTGTAGGGAAGACACTGTTCATGTGTTAGGGTCTTTGGTAACATTTAAAGACATAGACTTTTAAAGTTGGTTTGATAGATTCCTTGCTATAATAAGAAAGATGTTATAATGATTTTATCTGGTAGTCAAGTAAATGCACATTCCAAACTAATCTGTAGTACAGAAGAATTCTTTCATAATTACCTTACTGTTTCAACAAATGAAGATTTTTACATTTAATCTGAATCCCATGGCACCTATTATTTATCCTTATATTCACATACTACTTGGTATTTAATTCCTTCACTGTGTGACTGAAGCACTGTCAGTGTCAATAATGCACTGAGGCTTTATGACTGGTCAGTCAAATCAACACACTGTACTGGTGAGATGATTTAAATACATAACAGTACCTATGAGGGTATCCAAACACTCTGGTCTAAATAGTTTGAAGCTGTAGGCTGTGCTGAAGGACAGAATCCCAGGAGGGAGACTCGGTCTTCAGGAGGCAGACAGGACACTTACTTCTTTGGCAGCTTCTAAGTTACAACTTGTCTTATTTTTGTTCTTTATATGGAAAAGCTGCAACTGCAGGCAAAAAAACGTATCCAAGCACTGCAAAGTACTTGAGAAGTGTAATACAGGTTATGAAGAGAAGTAAGACAAGTGCTGATTGTCTTCCTATGGGGCATATCTTTTACTTCTGAGAATATGTTCACATCATGGCACATTACTACAATTTTGCTGGCTCAGACTTGGGAGATGGCCATACTGCATCTTACTTTGTATATGTAAAGAAAGTACAAACAGGTCTGTAGTGAAGACTTTGACCTTAGCAAAGGTAAAACTTTTCCCTAACCTGCAAGAGGCTGATGGCTTCCAAGCGAAGGAATGGCACACTGAAAGCAGAAATGGTTTTTAAGATGCAGTTTTAGTTCATTTCACATGCTCTTAAAAGGTAAGAGATCTCTTGGGTTAAAAAAAAAAAAATTAAAAGGAGGGCTCAGAGGTCTCTTTAAAGCATACAGGAATACAGACTTCCAGGAAAAGCTGGGGAGAGACTTTTTAGGATATCAGGTAATGACAGGACTAGGGGAAATGGAGAAAAGCTGGAAGTGGAGAGATTCAGTCCAGATGTGAGGAGGAAGTTCTTCACCATGAGAGTGCCAAGACCTTGGAATGGGTTGCCCAGGGAGGTGGTTGAGGTCCTGTCTCTGGAGGTGTTTAAGGCCAGGCTGGATAAGGCTCTGTCCAGCCTGATTTAGGGTAGGGTGTCCCTGCCCATGGCAGGGGGGGTTGGAACTGAATAATCCTTGTGGTCTCTTCCAACCCTGACTGATTCTATGATTGCTCTGTATGCAGAGCTTCTTGCTGTGATGGGCAGGGAAGAAGGGTCAGACTCAGAGCTCCCATCCCACCTTCAGCTTTCTCTCCATGAGAATTCATGACACATTGCACTCTTCTGCACCATCCTTATGTCTTTCCTGTCTCAATACTCTTTATAAATATTGTAATTTCCTGGTAACTCACCATGCTACATTTTCTGGTTTTACTATTTTGTTTACATTTAAACTTCCTCTTCTTTATAATTTCCTGGACATATTTACATTCATATCAAAGAGTAAACACACCCTGGGTGCTGAGCAGCACATTGGGAAGCTCTGGAGGGCTTCCTGACTATGGGGGAACAGCTTGTTCTATTTTAAACTCAGTGTTTGCTAGTTATCTCCAAAATAACATCAGACACTGACTTACATGGATCAAGGAGAAAACCCCACTTCTCCTTCATTAAAAGTATTTGCCCTATTCTGCCTGAAGCCAATATATAGTAGCCATAAATTTCAGAGCTAATGAATGGCATCCTAAGGAGCAGAGCTTTAGCACAGAGCATTACCAGAGTTCTCTCATGAAAGTAACTTCTGTCCTTGCTGAATCCTGGATAAACAGAGGTTTTAAATGCTGGAATAGTGTCAAGGGGTTTATAAAACTGCCACCATTTATTCACTTGTGCAGTAGAGTTTGAAAGAGTCTAAAGGAGTGTATGCTTGTAAATCATTTGACAGTGGGGGACCAGAAGATGTGTGAGTGGTTTGTGTAGTTAAGAGGGAATCAAGGAAACTATTAATAACATGAGACCCGTGTTATTAATATTCCATGTTATTTCTGATGCTAAATAGCCAGTATCTTCAACTTTACATCTCCAGTGCCACAGAGTCATTTGTGGCCTTAGCTCTGCTCTATAAAGATACCTCTGAGCAGATCACCCAGCTTTGTGCACAGCTCAGAATGAGTAACCAGTGCATCTATCTGCCAGAATGAATTCTGATCCTTAAGCATGGCTCGTCACATTTAATTCCAAGTTGGGAGCACAAAAAGTAACTGAGAACTGATAATCGGAGTGTAAAGAAAGTGCAGATTAATGTCAGGCAAGAACAGAAAAAAAAACAGTGATGCTTGCCAGATTTTCTGTTCCTGCTTTATCTTCATATAGTATATAGCTATTTAAGATGTTTAAAATACAGAGATCTGGCAAATAAAAGACTTTCCAGATATAATTTTCCCACCATTCTTTCTTCTTGTAGTTACATGTCCTATAAAAGGAAGATTATTTTTGATGCATGCTCCAATAAATGCTATGCATTAGCTACAGCTACATATGTCCTTAACATGTCAATCCCTAAAGTTCTGTACTTCACACAGGTTTTAATTCCATGAGCTCTGAGCTCAGCTCCACAGTTCTCACAATAATTGTTCCCTCACTACAGTACATGAAGTGTTTCCCAGGGTTGAAACTTACAGGTGAACTCACAAATGTGTGTGGGAGCTTCAGTCAGACAATAGACAGAAAGTTTGCTTTGCAATGTGGTCCTCTTGGCAAGACTTCACCTAAAGAACACTCTGCTACAAAGGATGAGCCAGAGTCTTTGCTTTCAATAACCATCAAATTAAAACAAAACAGCAACTCTAAAGCAGAACTAGAATGAAACAGTCTCTTATCTACTGACAGTGATTAGTAAATATTTTGCCAAACATGTTCATTTGATTATAATTGCAGGGGGAATACCTGCCCGGAGACATCTCTGGATGGTTGACTTTAAGTGTCTGGGTGGTGACTGCCTGCAGCCTATCAATCAGGCACTAACACACAGTGAGTAGAGCAAGGCACCTCCACACTCAGCTTGCTGGCTGCTGTGCAGTCCCATCTGAGGCATCTCCACCCCACATGCTATGAAGGTTCCAAATGCACCAGAATTGAGGCATCCTACCCGTCATGCCAGGCTCTAGGCTCCATAGCTATGGAGCTCAGGCACTTCAACAGCCCAGGTGTTTGTGGGCCCCAGTCTTAAACGCCCTTTTGGAGAATGGAGCAAAATTCACCCGGCAGAGATTCCCCCTTTCCCTTGTGTGTGCCAATTCTTCTTGCAAATTTGGCTCAGGAGCTCAGTGAGGTAATTCCCTACCAAAGATGTAAGCTTTTACTAGTCTTTCTTGAGGGTCATGCTTTAAGCCCAGCTGCTCACACTTAGCAACAGAAAGAGCATCCACACATCTTTCTTGTGCTGCTCCCAGAAAGGTGGCACATAGTACTGAGAACCAGCTGACAGGTATGGCTCTAGCTCAGCCTTGGATTTATTCTGGCCCAGCAGAAGCACTGGGGAGCACTACACAATTCAGCAACAGACTTAACTTTTGTCACAAGCTGGTGAGTTTGGAAAGTTTAAGGAAAAAGCCCAGCTACCTGATAGATTTTCCTTGGGATTATAAAATTATAATTAAGTTTTCCAATGAAGTTACTAAAAGTATGGGTTAAGTTGAAGCCCTTGTCACCAAACATGACAGAGTATTAAAACATTACACAATGAAGCATAAACAACAATGTGCTTCATTTGTCCATTTACTTTACAGTCAGCTGAAAGAGTATTTAGGTCATTACATTTAAAATGCCATTGCATTAACTTATCTCTGAAACAACACAACATCCAGACATTAGCAGATCTGCCAAGTTTCCTAATGCCTCCCTGGAAACATAAAGTTCTATTTAGTATGACAAAATATTTCACAGAAAAGTTGTTCATAGGTATTTTGGTGGCAACTAAGGAAACATCTTATGGCAAGCCACAGCTGAACTTTGTGCAATGTAGAGATTTGATGTAAACTGATACAAGTTAAGGAAGAGATGGACAGACACTGGGAACCGTCTCTCTTTAGGGCTGATAGTGAGAACAGTGATGAGGGACAGAGACTTGGCTGGTCTCAGAAGTGTGATTTCAGGATGTCAGATTTGAAACACAATCCTGAAGGAAACAACAGGCAAGACCTGAGCTAGTCCAAAGTGCCCCTGGCCATGGCAGTGGGGTTGGAACTAGATGATCTTTAATGTCTGTTTCAACACAAACCATTTACTGATTCTGAGAGAGGAAAGGTTACAGAGGAGCACAAGACAGAAAAGATAACAAATGCCAAGCATGAAAGAAAGAGGTGCCTGCACAAAGCCTCTCTAGCATGAGCTGGAAGTGCAGCAGAGTGCTGGGAGCTCCATCCAGGAACCCAATGGCAGGTATGTACAGCTGTTAGCATTGAGAACACTGCAATTTAGAGCGCACAGTGGAAAAAAAAAAAACACACAAAAATAATTACATTCCTTAAAACACCTTTTATAAACCAGAGGCAAATCCAGGATTCAGTGTATGTCAGGGCTGGCATGGAAAATAATTCAGAAGAGATTTCCTTGTCTGTCTGTATTACATTAGTCTAGTTTTGAGTATCACACCACCAAGCATGCCAGCAAGAACTTTCTCCTAGTACAGAAATGTTTTAAAGTAGAGGACTTCACCTAGATCAGATCTCTCTACCTGACCTATTTCCTCGAGTTTTCTGCAGAACAGACTTGTATCTTGGATTACTGCAGTTTACAACATACATAAGTGGTAGACACTGCTTTTAGTAAATGGGGTGAGAAAATTAATAATATCAGTACCAACTAGGACTACTCCAGGATGTGAAGGTAAAGTTTGGTCTAGGGATTAAAAATATAACATGAATAAATGCAGGTAAAGCGGTGTGTACATAGGGCATGGAGCACCACTGCCTTGGAGGGAACAGGGGCACCTTCTGTGTCATACAATCCAGGCCACCAGCAGTCCAGCAAACTCCTGAAGTGAATGTTTACTATCTACAAAAACATCTTTAAAATCATGTCCCAAGCTATCAGGAGCAGATATAGAGACTACCCACCTTTCAGCAGTTGCATTCACTGAGTGTCTTTTTTTGTCCTGTTTTTCCTTTACTTCCTTTAGTCAGTGCTTCCATATGTGCCTTATGAGGTACTGGCATTGACTAGTAAATATTTTGCCAAGCAGATGTTTGTTTTATTAAAATTATGGAGGAACTAAATTGATTTCTGTGCCTGTGACTGTATACTGAAAATAGCCTCTCTGTTTTTGAATACCTATGAATTAAAAATAGATGTGCAGTAATAAATCAATAAGGGTAGAAATGTCTGCAGTGACTCACCTGACAACTGGCATGTTCAAATGTGATATGGAGAAAAACAAACCCTTTGAGCCAACTGGACCTTACTGCAGAGTATCTGAAAGTCTTAACTGGCCTGTCATCATATGTGCAGTCCAAGCTTTTCTTTTTCCATATGTTTGGCAGTCTGTAGATAGACCATATGGGATCACAGCAAACCATGGTAACAGAGGGACCATCACTATTTAAGATGATATTGAAAGGTCAGACAGATTTCACCTGCTATTTGTGAAAGCAGCTTTACCTGTAAGGTGCCACTTGATTGTTTTCCACAAAACAGGCAATAATTCACAAAGCTATTCATTACTCACAAAGAACATGAAGAGTCCTTAATGCAAGCTAAGATCTATTCTATAAATAAAATCTACTGTTATTATTTTTAGAAGTAAATTTCTTGTATTATACACTTCTGACACACTGCATTTCTGTTCTTGCTTCTAAAAACACAGAGCTATTTCCAGAGGTTTTCCCCTATTAAGCTTTGAAAATATTCAACATATTCCAGATAACACATCTTTAAAAAGAGACTTTTATGTCATATTTTGGAGCCTGAAGAGTGAATTATATAGGAGAAATTAACATAGTAGATGATGTTTGAGAAGGATCCAAGTGACATTTCAAAATTAAAATCCCTAAATTGGATTTTAAACCCCCAGTCTCAGGGAGGAGTTGCCATGCAAGTTTTTTTCTGGATCAGAAAAAGGATCAGAACACAATCTAAGGAAACTACAAGTTGAAAAGATTCTTCCCTCTAAACCCAGCCTGAGTATTATGACCAGGGAGAACTACACAGGGCTGGAATACCGAGAGAACAAAGCAACTGGAGCAGTGTTACACCACTGCCACAGAACCAGTTTGTTTAAGGCAAAGTGGCTGGTTCTGTATGAGGATAACGTGCTGTATTAACAGGCAAATCCATGTTTCTTTCCAGGGCAAAACTCCTCTTGATGCTGAGGGGAACTTTACCAGAAACACAAATTGTAACTAAGAAAAACTGTTTTCTGAGGCATGTGCAGGGAGAGCCTGATGAAACCCCTTGTGTCTTACCCAGGTGTGATTACATTATACTGCCTGCTTATGTTATTAATCACTTTTAAAGTGAATTTGTGAACTTGGCTTGGAAATCTATTCTTACAACATCTTTGCTGTTCTTCCTGGCTTTCTTTAAATTGAGACAAAATACAATGAAAAACATTACCAAGACAGATGTTGCACTCTTTTTCAAACTATCGTGAGCACTCAAACTACCTTGCTTCATATAAGAAACTTTACATGCAACTTTATTTTCACTCATTTAATCATAGAGTAAAATTTTGTTCCTCTCAAGCTTCTCTTTCTGTAGTTAAAACAAAACACCAAAAGAAGCATCTTCTAGTTTTCCTGCCAAACAGTTGGTTTAGCTCAATCACACAGAATAGCTGTAGAGTTTTCACTGAATAAATAGGAGTGTGATATTAAGTGACAATTGACTAAAAGTTGCCATTAAGTCTGATTGTTTAAAGTTTAATTATATAGATTAAATAAAATTAAATAAGAACCAGCAACAGAACAAGGGGACACAGCCTCCAGTTGTGCCGAGGGAGGTATAGGCTGGATGTTAGGAGGAAGTTCTTCACAGAGTGATTTGCCATTGGAATGGGCTGCCCAGGGAGGTGGTGGAGTCACCGTCCCTGGAGGTGCCCATAAAAGACTAGATGAGGTGCTTAGTGCCATGGTCTAGATGACTGGGTAGGGCTGGGTGATAGGTTGGACTGGATGATCTTGGAGGTCTCTTCCAACCTGGTTGATTCTATTCTATTCTATTCTATTCTATTCTATTCTATTCTATATTCTATTCTTTATGATAATATTAAATATGATTATTTAAAGTTAAGTTATCCCCAAACTGCAATACTTCCTTACAAGCTTCTGAGATGCAGATTAGAAGTACTTCTGGATTCCTTCAAAACATTTCCTATGCCTCCATAAGCAAACACTTTCTCTGACTAGAGTGAAACAAGCAGGAGAATCAAATCAACTTCATGGTATTTATTTTATTTCGTAACCTCTGGGCCAGATTCAATAAAAGCTCTGATTTTAATCTGTGTGACAGAACATTAAAAAGACATGCTATTTATTTAATTTAGCACTCACTACTTTTTGAGCAACAAATGATAACTTCCTGATGACTCTTGTTTACTATGACTTATTCATGGGAATTGTGCTTTAAATAGCTGAAGTCCATAGGCTGTCAAAATCTGGAGCTTGGACTGGAATGCACACAGATCTTATTAATTAACGAAGCCTGGGAAAATAAATGGGGTAGAGAAAATATTTTTAGGCTCTGGATGCAGCATGAGAACAGAGTCAGCATTCAGATTCAAAGCCAAATCAGAGCTAACATTCAAGTATGTATGGAATGAAGTCTCTAGCAGTGGTTATTGTAAGACTGCTACTCTAACAGAAATCTCTGAATATTTCCTTCATGTCAAGCCAGCTCAGAGCAACTTTCTTGATTGTCTCTTTTTTAACCTTGTTTTAGATACAGGGATTGATATTCCAGTCCTGCAAATATGAACTTGACCTAAGCTGGTCAAGTTCTCTTCAGGAAGAATGTTACTGGGGAGAAGATGTGAAGATGTGCACATCAGTAAGTGCTGTCCTCCTTCTGGAGCTGGGCATGAAACGAGAAGCTTGTCTTATAGTAAATAGCTCACTGCCACTTGAGCCCTTTTTTTCATATGAGAGGTAGTGAGCTCAGTCTGTCCACTTGCAGCAATGAAAAATGAAAAAATCTTGAATCTTAGCCCAGCTTCATCTCAAACTACATTTTGTCCACCTGCATCTGTACTTCCTGCTGGCTAACACTTCATGCAGCACTTTGCCAAATGAATGAATAGAGGATATCTTACACTCACAATACAGCTGGGCTTTGTTTGCTAAATAAATTATTCTTCCCTCAATAAAAGCCAAAAGGAAATGTAACTGCTTATTGTACTGACTGTCCTGCATGGCCTTCATGACACTTCCCTGGAGAATGGGTTGATAATCTCTGGGTTTCTTAATCAGATTTCCAAAGTATTTGCACAGCTTTGATGCATGGGAACATATGTGGGATCTTTGTGCATCCCTCCCAACAGACAGTCCTCTATGTCCACGTTTCTCCCTGTAATTTACCTTTCTGTGTTTTATCTTATGCTCTGGCAAAGGATATGCCTGAGAACATGCATTTCTGCTTCAATCTCCATCTACAGATTTTCTTTGTAAGTTTTGCCTACCCAAAATTTGAGGGATATTTCTTTGCTTTTCTATTCTATTCTACATTAAGGTTTTGTTTAAAGAAAATCACTGTCCTTTTGAAAGCCTGAGGGCACGTGAAAGCAGTCTCTCTATTTTAAGAATCTCTGGTGGGAAATCCATAGTTGCATTCCCTTCTGCATCAGCATCAGGAATGCAGGAACATGAGGTCACCACCATCAGCACAGGGCAGATATAACCCACGGTCAGACATTTGCCCCAGGAGAGTCAAATCCAGCACAACTCTGAATACAAAACTTTAAGTTAAATTTAGATTTGTGTAGTGTATCAGGATATTGCCCTTAAACCATGTCCGCCCTTCCCCGTGGGTACATATATATGTATCATTTCATCTTTTGGGTTTAGTATTCTCTTATATTCTTACTCCTCCTTTGAAGTAGGTTGTTGGAATTGTATCACTACATTGTAGAAAAGATGCCATTCTGTTGTTTGCTGTATATAATAACGCCAGGTCCTCGTGTTTTGTTGGATTCCCATCCCCGTTTTTCCTTTCTGAAAACCTGTATTCAGTTTGGAAGCCTTTCCATGTGCAGAATTCCCTCGTGGATTAACAAGGCTGATGTCACCACTGTGCAATTCTGGGTTAAGCCACAGTAACTCCCCTGATCTCAATAAAGCTGCAACAGCAGAAAACTCCAGTACTACAACAGGGAGTCACACCCAGGCAGCTCAACATGTGGAAGGGTTCTGGACGTGTCCAAAGAGTAATCAATGAATGCTTTTCATTTTTACCAAATGCTGGCTGCATTACACTGTGAAATATGGACTCAATATGTCATTGTACACTTCAAAAACTTACACTGGACCATAAAAGAAAACTGATTTTGATGTTGGTGAACCATACACATCAGTGAACTAAAGCTCTTTGAGACACCAAAAGTTATCACGTTTTAAGGCAGCAAAATTGATTACATTTTCCAAATGAGATGAAGTTGCAGCATATTAATCCTTAATCAAATCGTCTCACATATAGCTTTCTTCTCAGTTTGGTACCTTAGCTATAGCACCATGGGACAGGCTCCAAGTTTTTTATCAAGAACGTGCTTGTGATTTCAGCCTGAGAACAAAACAGGCATTCAGTGTTGCACCCAGTGTTTGCAGAACCAGGCGATGCCGATTGTGCATCAGTTTGCAGATATACTTTAGACTTTCCTCTTTCCATAGCCCTCTTCTTTTCCTGTAACAATTCATACTGAGGGACTGCTAACAAAATCAATCAAACAAACAAACAAAAGTGCAGGGAATTTCCCAGCTTTAGAAGCAACAAATATCAAATTTAATGTGCCCAGCATTGTTCTATTTAAAGCACTGGTAAATGAGCCAACAAACTACTGTCCATGAGCATTACATCACATGTTGCCATGTTTCTCTGAGGCTACATAAAGCTTTAATATGTTCACTAATGAATTGCGTGGTATGTTCAGGCCATATGGCACACTGGAATTGTACAGGGCAATGCTCTAGTTATGGGGGTACATAACAATCAATATCCGACATCTATATCATCACATGTTTATGGGATGTCTCCCAAGGAGACTACATGTTAAAATAAACACTGAATACTTTATTGCTTGCTCTCCTGCGTGCTTGCTACAGTTTGGTTTATATATTATTTGCTATAAAATCATTTGTGCTATTAACCCAAAATGCCAACATATTTTCTGTTTTCCTCTATGTCCTAATTTCACTGCTGCTGTGGGAATAGAGAGAAGGTGATTGGCTCCTGTTATTTGGTTTTAAAAGTTCCAGCTGCTGACTAATTACCCTGGTGGAAACACAAACATAGCTTTTTCCCATATCTACGCTACATTTTCTTACTTCAAAATATGAAACTAGAGGAATCCAAAGCAGTTAATATGTCAGATTTTATTTACATAGCTCCTCAGTTATCATGTGGAGCAGCATCTCTGCCCGACCTTTCAGATTATGAAAGGATTATGTTGAAAGATAAAATGCTAGGGAATGGGTTAAAGTATGTAAATAAATTTAAACAAACACAAAACCAAAAAGCAGACCACTTGGACTATCTCTCTGCATTATGGTAAATGAATCTGTAATCTCCTAATACCCCTGACAATGAGGTCTCTCCATTAGCTAATAGCTTGTTTTAAACACAGACTTATAATAATTCTACCAAGTAAATAAACATTTTAAAATGAACACACACACACACACACGTGTGCATAATCGTTGATTTACAAGGTAGGAAATGTACCACATTATGTTTCATTGCCTAGTTTTTATTCATTACATTTCAAGCAGTATAAACCTACATGTAACTGTGCGACCCATGATAAAAATACCCCCTTGAAGTTAAACCAGCTTGGAGTTGTCCACCCAGCTTCCTCACGAGATGCTGTTCCTCAGCAGCTGCCCTTTCTGGGAGAGCAGACCTACCTTCAACTGAAGAAATGACAAGCCATGCAGGTCATTATACTGGGCTGGATCACTGGGGTTCCTGCTGCCACTCATTCTGGATATGAAAATCCCAAATGTGCTCAGTGAGAGAGGCAAGAGTGTGCTTTTCTCTTCAGCCCCAGCACTGCTTCTCTTCCGCTTCTTGTCAATATTTAACTAGTTTGTCAAGTTGGATTATATTGCCTGTCCTAAATTCTACTCTTTTAATTTCAGCCAAGTGGGTGTGCTTCCAACAGCCTCTTAGTCAAATACTGATAGCTTATCAAAGTCATTTGTTTGACTCAAAAGATTTCTCTTTGAGTGCATTATCGTATACAGGTGATATGGTTGCCAAACCAGTGCACCAGAGAAACCAGCATGGTAAACAAACAGCCATGCTCTCTGTGTTTCCACAGCAGTACCTGCTGAAAATAAAGGTTTTGTTGGATTTTCAGCATTGCTTAATGATTATTTGCCACAGAATGAAAGGTCCTTTCGCATCAATAGCAAGAATTCCAGTACATACATATTTTTCAACAAACTAGCAGAGAATATCTCTTTTTCAAAGGAGGCTGAAGGAAGTGCTTCTGCAGGGCTGATGCCACCCACCAAAGCGCTCAGAGGTGGCCCACAGCCTCCCTCTCCCTGCAACTACCTCACCACATCCAGAGCTATTTCTGCTGATTGCAAACAAGCCATTTCTGTTTGACTTGCTGAAGATGCAACTGCATACTACTATGAGCAGGCTCATATGAATTAATATTTTGTTCCACTTATGTACATTTATTTGCAGTCTAAGTGTGTCTCTCGGGCACAGGCAATTTGCCAACACCATCCTCAATGGAACAAAAGTTTGCTCTCCCAATGTAAAGGCACTAATAATATCCAGCAGCAAAACCCCATATGTTGTTTCAAGCTACAGTAGATAACATTTAAAAGTCAATTACTACCAGTTTGATGCAATATTTTGTCTTAGGAGGCAGAGTCTTCTAAAGAAAAGTTACAATGTCTCAAGTTATTTGTTGGAGGAGAAATGCTGACTTAACAACAAGCTTTGCTTATTCCAGAAATGGATAAGATATAAAAAAGATGTGGGACTCAGGATAATATGTACACATACTCCTCACAGAACTTTTCTTCCCTGTCCTCTCTAAGATTTTTCACACGCACACAAAAGAATATTTAGAGCCAAAGAGCTTAGTTCAATCAAATCATGGGAGAAATGAAATTCACACTTCCTGCAAGGAGCAGTGAAGGTACAAGATGGTGCAGTCTGCCTATTCATATTCTTCATGGGCTGCTGGGCAGTTTCCCATGTCTTTGATAATGCAGAATGTTTACATCCCTCCAAAGTTATTTAAAGTTCTCTAGTAATTATTAATAATGAAGTCACGTCTGAAAACATCTGTCTACACATGGATGTACACGTCGTGTTCTCATAAGTTATCGGGTCACAATCATTGTTTACTTCCATTCCCGTACCTCTGGCTCCAAGAGTACAAACTGTGTCCAAAAATATCACAAGACAGTTCAGAGTTGATGTATAGGGTCTTGTCTGACATGACACAAATTCAGATCACAAAATTGGTAGAAGCTCACATCCTGCCATTCTGATAGATGGTCCCTAAGTTTCAGGTTACAGTTATCAGCCAGCAAAATCA
This sequence comes from Tricholaema leucomelas, assembly GCA_013400475.1. Taxonomy (NCBI): domain Eukaryota; kingdom Metazoa; phylum Chordata; class Aves; order Piciformes; family Lybiidae; genus Tricholaema lacrymosa; species Tricholaema leucomelas. The sequence continues at coordinate 351,512 of WAAF01009042.1, read as the reverse complement.
TATATGCAATACAAATGGTTATTCTAGATATAAAGGGATTACTAACCTATATACAGCCTCTTAATTCCCCACCCCCTTCTCTGGTGCTTCTCTGAAAGCCATGGCCTGCACTGAAATAGATGCTAAGCCTCAAACAGTCAAAAGCGATTTTATAGTTCTAAATCCAAACCATGCACAACTGGTCTCAAACTAGTGGAACAAATGCTACTCTCTTGCAGCAAGATATTTTTGTCCTTGATAAATATTAAGTGACATGCAATGGTCATAGCCCAAGCAGCTGACCCATATTTCATAACTAGCGCAGCTCTGCGATGGGAAGTTTTCTTTGACACTATCATCACAGGCACTCAGCTGCTGGGTGCTGTGAGCCGATCTCAGTGCAAAACTCCTTCTCAGATCACTGAGTACAAGATCATTGCACATGGCCTCGACCCAAGGAAATGCATTGGAGCTCCCTAGACAGAACATTTAAATGTAGTTCTCTACATCTTTTTAATTGCTTTTAAAATAAAAGAAAAAAAGTGGAGACATTCCACTTAGCTCTTACTAAGTGTTATTTTTCACTGGGGACACTCACATGCAATTTCAGGGAGGAAGCAGATACTGGGGCAAAGAAGAGTTTTGTCACAAGGATATTGTGTGATGGAGCTCACCTAGCTGTTGGAAATACAAGATAACATACATCCATTTGTCAAGAGGTCATCTTCAGTGTAATTGAACTGATATTTTAAAATACACCAAACACCCCAAAACACTACAATTGAATGTAACTTCAGTGAATATTACTTAATACCTAAAATGGGCAGATTATGACACAGATGCTAGATAAGAAAATGTCTTTAGAAAAGACTACATTCTTCTAGTAGCCTAGAATCTGGTTTTTTTTTTTATGATGATGCTGAAACACTGCTAATGCTTTCATGATTGTGTTGAAATTTGGCAGTTTTATGCTTTTTTGCAAATAAAAAATTAGATTCAAGACTTGCAAATAAAAAGAGGGGTGCAGAAAGCAGTAAAAATCTGCCTAATATTCTAAGTAATATAAAATACCATGAACCTCAGAAGAAAATACTGTAAATCTGGTACAGGAAAATCTTTCTTCACTTAATGCAATTCTGACTCTTTTTTTTTTTTTTTTTTTAAATTTAAGTATTGCACAAAGTTCCCCAGCCAAGCTGTTCAGGTTGCCAACATGAATAGCTTTCCACATCTGCTGCCAACTGATGTCTCCCCTGACGGTATTCAAAGCTGAAGACCAAAAATTTCACGGAGAGCAGAATTAGCTCTTAAATAAATGGCTCTGTGGAGCAGTTCAGCCTAGTATAAAGCAGCTGTTTCAATGGTCATGTGGCTTCTGGCTATTGTCTCCCAAAACTGCCTTTATCAGACCATCCATGCGAAGGAGTTACCTGGTGTTTCCATTGCAAGTCTTCATTTTTGCACTCTTAAAAATACATTTTCAGTGAAATGGGGACCTTGAAGGCTCTGCTTATGTTTTGTGTTGTTTATATTTTGTGTTGTTTATATTTTTTTGTTGTTTATATTTTGTGTTGTTTGGGGAACAAGACTAAATTCTGACCTTATTATCTCCCTAGAGAATTTTCATCCTTTTCTTGAAACACATTTGTGTGTGGTAACAGTTTCACTCGTGCATAGAGGCAACACTTCCTGGTATACACTGCAGAGTATCTAACTCACAGATATTCTTATGCATCTTAGACATATTGGTTGAAGTTTTACTGTCTTACAGTGACTGCTGAGCTAATTCTATCAAACTCCCATTTCCCTCCATGGAATTTTTTCCAAAATGAAATGACAAAAACCCTGGACCATGCTCTGTGTTTAGGAGAAAAATGAGCTGTCTTGGTAGCTGCCACATTTGTGTGCTAGAAATTGTTATGTGGGATTTTAAAAGGTGCTTAATTTTGGCCTCTGTTCCTAGTGAAAACAACCAGTGATTAAACTTACATTGACCTCAATAGGAACAGACTTAAACTCATATTAAGCATTTTAAAATCCAAGTATGCAGGTTTTACCTCTTGGACAACATACCTTTCTGTGCACTACTATAAACCTTTTTCTCCCATCAAATCTATTGGCAATGCATCTTTTGGAGCAGATGTTGGAAGAGACCGAATAAGTGCAATTGTTTCTCAATGTCACTTAGATAAATTGCATACAGTGCCACAGGCTGTATAAGAAGAATCAACTTCTGATAAGCTCATAATGTTTTTCTTTGTCTTAGAATGTGCTCATTAAACTTTGAACAGTGTAAACCACGCAACAGCCAGCAAAACCACCATTCTAACACTTCCATGTCTGCCCCATCACACAACAAACTGAAAATGATTTTTTCATGAGAAACAATAAAAAATGTTCATCAATTATTAACATTTTCTCGTCAATATGTATGCTTGAAAAAACACTGAAATGAAAATAAAATACCTCTTCCTATCTGTCACTTAAGTGCACACCAAATATTTAGGTTTCATTATAGTAGGCCCAGCCACCCCAATATCATGTTTAGAGCATTTTCTGATACCTACAGTTCACTTCTTTTAGGCATTGAGGAATGTTGAGACCTTCACTGCTGCCCTGTTCACAGCTATGGTCTTGGACTAAAAAAAACTAAAATCTACCTTTGACAGAATGCAGTAGGCAGTTTAGCATTTCCAAAGAAAGCAGTACTTTCCCCATAACCTGTATTTTGATCTTTTTAGAAAGAACTGACTAGGAAAAAATATCTCTGAAACACAAAATATTTTTGAATGCAGCAATGCTGATAAAACTGGTGGCACACACAGAGTGGAGAAGGCAATTAGTCCTGCAGTCTAAGCTCCTTGAACAAGTAGAACACTCTGCCTGTGCAACTTTCACTGACCTGAAGGTCATTCTTCTGCGTAAGGACATTTGCTACAAGGAGGTCACTAAGCTTTTTTTTTGAAGTGACAGAGAAAACAAAGAAACTGCTTTTCTTCTCTGCCAACTTCTCTGCAGAGCATCACCACATTCCATCTAAACCTCTGCTCCCTTCTGCTCCACTATAACCTGATCTTTGTTCTTTGCTTTTCATTGCCTTTCATCAAGAAAGCATCTTTACTTTATCAAGGTGGAAAAGACCCTCCCTTGACCTCACTCTTCCAAGTTTTTCAGTATTCATGGACACCAAGGGAGAATGATGAGGAAATAGATTGTTGTCTCCCCTCCTCCATTCCCTCTCACGCTTCCCTGTTTCCCAAGAACAGTCACAGCAGTGCTTGTAAAAGCTTATCTCCTCAGTGCCTCATCCTGTACATCCTATACTTCACTTATCAAAAAGATAGTACTTCAGCTAGTATAGCAGAATGACTACTAGCTCATTCTGGTGTTCTGTGGATTTGAGGTGAGTGTGTCACCCAAGAGCTACAAACACCATTTCCCATGATACCCATATATCGAGAGGCTGGAAAATCTAACATCCAAATACTGGCCAGCCAAACTTGGCTTAATGTGAGACTGAAGGAGATCACAGCCCAGGGAAGGGTGGCTGCAGGCCATAAATGCAAATAGCTATGCGATTAACAACATGTTATACCCATAAAATTTAAATCAAATGTTGGTCAGCTGAAGGTCATTAAAGAAAGAAAGTCCCTTAGTTCTCCTCTACTCTGCTCTGAACGGCTGATACTCACCAGCAGGAGGTACAGTGGACTAAGAGGAAAACCACACACATTCACAAAGATTTTGTTTCAAAAAAAGAAACTGGATTTGCTGAATATTACAGTGAGCCTAATCCATGCAAGAAAAGCAGTAACAAACTATAAATCACCATGAGCAAAAAAAAAACCTTGTCCATTTGAGTGACTACCATCAATACGTATCACTTACCTAGCAGCCACTCGCAGCACAAACACTATAAAAAAGGCCAAACTTTCTAGAGTGCTCTAGATAATTTGCCAGCTTTTGTAAGCAGAGTTCAAGAAATGTGAAACTACTACTACTGGCTGACTGTGAATAGTCACCTTTTACAGGAGCTAGAGGGGACTGGAATGTTATTTCGACAACCTGTTAGCTCAGGGCTTCTTGAGGTAGCAGAAGAGTCTTTGCATACCTAAGTGCAGGTACTGTCAGCTGTGCAACACATCAGGTTATCATAGAACCACAGAATCACAGAATGGTTTAGGTTGGAAGGGACCTCAAGGATCATCCAGCTCCAACCCCCTGCCGTAGGCAGGGACACCTTCCACTAGAGCAGGTTGCTCAAGGCCTCATCCAGCCTGGTTATGGTAGTAACCTCCATCGGGTTATGGCAGTAACAAATAACTTCTGAATAAACTGAATCTGCTTAATTTGACCAGTATCTCCTATGTGAATCAAACTGTGCTTGCTTCAGCCTTTTTATTAAATCTCCACTGGTGGACTGAGTAAATCAAGTGAAGAAAAAGACACTTAATCCTTGATGATTAAGGTATGGCCAAGGTATAGCAATTGCATCTACAGTAAGATACAATATTATAAACACTTAACTAGTAAGTTCATTTAAGAATGACAAGCTAGTGAAACAAACTCAGGGAAGTTGAACCTCTTGGTCAGAGTTGCACATCACCACGATAGCTATAGAAAATGGAAAATTGATGTGCACTTGAATAGCTGGAGGACAAATTTCAGTTTCTTTGGAAGGAGTTTGAGCTTGTGACTCTTTCAAATTTTATCAAGGGATTAATTTTCCTTAGCAGCTACCAATAGGAAAGATCAGTAAAAGCTGGCCAGTTGAGAAACAGCTATTACACCTGGCCCAGGATACGATGGCAGAAAGTGTGAAAAAATCTGAGGAGCATTGAGCTGTTACACTGAGATTACCTAATTCAGTACATTCACATAAGCACTGAATTAAGTAAGTTTACAGCAGTTTATATTTATGAGCGTGTAACCATTGCATTAGCTTTCTTGGCTTCTTTGTAAAGGAAAATAAACTCATTCTGGTCTTTGTCTGGGAAGTTTTTCTGATAGTGACTTTATTTATTTGTTTATAGCCAAGCGGAAACCTTAAGGAAGTGTAAAGTATCTGCTGTGACACACAGTGCTTTCTTACTAGATCAAATCTAGGTCTCCACAGACAGCAGATAACAGCACAAAAGGGGAAGCGTGAGATGAACTAGCACTAGAATTAGAAAAAGAAAGGATTTAAAGCTGAAGGATTTGAGGGAAAACATCCATTATGATACACTTCACATTCGCCATTAGGCTGCCCTTGGGAAGGAGAGAATCAAGAAGCTGTAAAACAGGGTTTAATATGGGGTTCCTGGGACTTGAGGAACCAGCAGACCTCCATTAGAGTTTTGACAGGTCTCTAAGTTAGGATATGTTATATATAAAAATAAATACAACTTTAGATGACAGGCTGTTGTTTCTATGGCAGCATAGATCAAGACCAGTCAGAACTCTTCGAAACCAAACTATTTTATAAAAACCACAGTAAGCAGGCAGCACAGACAGGCCATTATTTGTAACTTGGAGTTGGTCAGTGACAGCTGCCTCCTTTCTTAGAGCCCATGCTCCCAGGGCTGGGCAGGAAGCGCAGACTACTCTGTTTGCTTTCCTGGGGAGGCATATGAATATCTGGGACTCTTAGCATGAAACTATCCATGAACACACCAAAAGGCCTAAGCCAACAAGGCAAACATGAGAAATCTCAAATACAAATTTTCATTCTCCTATTTTGTACATCAGTTTTATAATTTCTGGCATGGTAATGTTAATTATTGCTTTTTCCTCATTTTGACCATGCAGATACAGAGCAGAAAACAGATGAATCCATCCAATTTGGAACCATGTTTTCTCATTTACTTCAGTTTCTCTCATTCTATTCCCTTTGAGGAAGACTCTACTCTGATTTTTCTCAAATCTCTGGAGAATGTTTGGAGCAGGACAGCTTCCAGCATGTGAAGAAATGGGTGTTGGAAAATTGCTCTGTAAAGGTAAAGAACAGGGCTGCTTTGGAAGTGACTAAAAACTGAAAGGCAGGGAAGCTGAGAGAATCTTCAGGGTCCACTCCAACTATTCTGTGATTCTACAATGCAATACATTGTTTTACAGAAAACAAAGGTCCTTGTTCAGGCTCTCTTGTTGCTTTAACAGATTATAAAGGATTTTAACAATGGGAAACAAAAGCAGAAGGGGCAGGCTGAGCTCTGAGCAGTGGTTTTAAATGAAGCTGTATTCTCTTAATCTCTTGTTTCTAGAAGAAAATCCAGCAAAAGGGAGATAAATATGTGCATTATAATAGTATTGGTAGAGTATACCGTTATTTTGGAATGATCTTAGCAAGCTTAACAGGAACCAACTGAATTTAATAAAGGAAATAATTGCTTTCTTGCCGATCATTCATGTACAGGTCTGTATCTTTTGCTTTCCACGCTTCAGCTTCAGAAATGAAGCAGAAATGCTGATTTCTCTTTTGCATGTTTTTCAAACAGAAGGTTATTTGCAACACCCAAATTAAACAGCAGAAGGCAGCCAGATAAAGCAAAGCTGCATAGAGAGTGATAATTCCCCAGTGGGCCCTACCAGTAACTAATAAACATATAAGAGCAAACATAGCACCCCAGGTCAGTAGCACATGCTTGGTTCTTGGTGCACCAATGTCTCTAGCAGATAGCCCAGAGAACTGTGCAGACTCAATATCTACTTTTACTAAAGGTCACCGAACAAGATGGAATGAGGTTGTGTGAGGGGATGGGAATCAAGGAGAGCGTTTCAAGAGCAGTGAGAAGCAGGGATTCGGTTAACTGCCTCCTGGACTCTGAGTCACACAAACCTGAGCTTCAGGAGCATCCTCTGAGTTCAGTAAAAACATTTCAGTACATTCACAATTTGTCAGGGTTGTAACACAGGGTTCAAGCAGGGAGATTTGTTTGTAAGTAAATTCTTCTCCCACTACTACAGCTGTGTCAAGGCTTGTGCCAACTGGCACTTAAACCTGTTCTACTGCCAAAATTTGCTGTCTCCAAAGCAAATGGGAATGAGCCAACATCCTGTGAATCTCAACTGTAAGTAGCCATCTAAGACAGAATATAAGATGAGCTTCCAGAAGAGACTGGTCTGGTGATCTCCATAGGAACAGTCAACTCAGAGACACAGAAAGAGTGAGAAAGAGAGGGAGGTTATATTTATTGGATAAACAGAGTTCATTTTTGTCTCCTGACTAATCTTTAGGATCAGATTCTCTGCTGGGATAAATTGGAGCATTTTTATCCCTATGTTTGCAAGAATCTTGACATCATTGTATAAACCATACTACTTGAGATGATAAATCTGGGGTCTGTTTTCTTTGCCTTATTGTTTAAGTGCCTCTAGGCTATTGTTGTCAAGGCACTTTCCAACATCAAACAGGCAAGACACTTACTCACACTTCATCTTACTAATGCTCATGAAGACTGCACATAGTTCCCTGACTGAGTTTCAGAGGGTGAAAGACTCATCTGGAACTGAACACCACAAGGTGAATAGAAAATGCATGAGACCTAGTGGCTGCAAAATCTGTCCACTCCAGCTCACATCAGTGGAAGTATGTGATTTTGTGCCAGCTGAAGACCCAGCCCTTAGTCTAAATATTGATTCAGCGTTTGGTCTCTTGGACTAAACAAAAATTTTCATGAGGCATTTCCCAACCCAGTTGAGTTTGTAGAGCCTGAAACCCTCTACTTCATCCTTGATGTGAACAAATTGTAAGCCCTATTTGAGTTGGCTCTTCAGTATAGTCAAAAGATTTTTTCATCTGCTTTAAGATTTGTTTTTTATATATGCTTGCAGCAGCACCTACAATCTACTGAGTATTCTCCACCAATAAAAGAAACTAAATAATCCCACGGCTCTAATCATACTTAAACCTAGACAGAGCAGAGTCTAGTGGAGAGCCATGAGAATGACTGCAAGACTGGAACATCTGTCCTATGAAACTGGGGCCATTTAGTCTTGAAAAGAAAAGGCTGAGATCTTATCAACATCTATAAATATCTGAGGGGTGGGTGTCCAGATGAAGATGCCAGTCTCTTTTCAGTGGTGCCCAGTGATGGGACAAGGAACAGCGGGTACAAGCTAGAACACAGGAGGTTCCACCTCAAAGTGAAGAGACACTTCTTTATGGTGAGGGTGATGGAGCACTGGAGCAGACTGCCCAGAAAGCTTGTTCTCTGGATACATTCAAAACCCCACCTGTATGCATTCCTGTGTGGCCTGCCCTAGGTGATCCTGCTTTGGCCAGGGGGTTTGACTTGATGATCTCTAGAGGTCCCTTCCAATTCCTAAGGTTCTGTGATTCTGTGAATGTTTACTGCTATGCCTGAAGTGAAAATTATCTTCCACCCTCCTTAGGGCTTTGTGTTTTATTTGGCCAGCTAAGTATGTCCTATAGGAACGTATTAAAAATGCAAATTAGAAGCATTTGAACATATGTTAAATTCTTTCGGAAATAAAGCAATATTGGAATGATTTATATTCTTAAAACATTAAAATGGTAAAAAGATTTTTCTGTAACTGAGAAGGTGGCATCAAATATAATTTTCCACATTAGATGCATAAGACCTTACCCCAGGACCATCAGCACAGCGGCACACACATCTTTGCCTAAGAATTTAATTTCTTCAAGCTATTTTCATCTCTATAGCCACCAGAAATCTAAATTTTCTTTGATGTTTGTTCTCTCTTGAGTGATCCTCCATTCTAAGTATATTGACCATACAGCAAATTTGAGGAAAATAATGGATCCTTATCCTGAGCAATTGCCTGTCCTTCTCTGATACTGAGTTTGTTGGTTCTGAATTTCTACAAACTGATTTTCTAGACTGGATTCTGCTCCTTTATAGGCTCTGCCAGGAACATGGAGCCAGATCACCAAAGGAAATATCATCAGCGTACCACCGTTTCTTCACATCATGCTTTGATAACTGCCATAATCAAAAGATTAATTATTTGCTTCCTTAAAGACTTATTGGAAGATTACAGAAAGAATTAAGTACATTATTGTTAGCTATAACAGCACTGCCTCACTAAAGGCCACCAGAAGCTCCCTCAGGCCAAAGTTCCTTACTGAGACTTTACACTATGCCATATCCTTACAAGTATCCTCCTAACAGACTCTGTGCTGGGTTAAGAACTGGTTGGATGGTGGGGCCCAGAGAGTGGTGGTGAATGGTGCCACATCCAGCTGGCAGCCAGACACTAGCAGTGTGCCTCAGGGATCAGTGCTGGGCCCAGTCCTGGTTAATATCTTCTTAGATGATCTGGATGAGGGGATTGAGTCCTCCATCAGTAAGTCTGCAGACGACACTACGTTGGAAGCATGTGTCAATCTGTTAGAGGGCAGCGGGGCTCTGCAGAGGGACCTGGACAGGCTGGATAGATGGGCACAGTCCAATGCCATGAATTGTAACAAGGCCAAGTACCAGGTTCTGCACTTTGGCCACAACAACACCATGCAGCTCTACAGGCTGGAGACAGAGTGGCTGGAAAGCAGCCAGGCAGAAAGGGACCTGAAGGTGCTGGTCGACAGCCAAATGAACATGAGCCACCAGTTTGCCCAGGTGGCCAAGAAGGCCAATTGCATCCTGGCCTGTATCAGGAATGGTATGGCCAGCAGTACCACGGACGTCATTCCGCCCCTGTACTCAGCACATGTTAGGCCACACCTTGAGTATTGTGTCCAGTTCTGGCCCCTCAGAGTAAGAAAGATGTTGAGGTGCTTGAATGTGTCCAGAGAAGGGCACCAAGGCTGATGGGAGGCTGGAGCACAAGCCCTACGATGAGCAGCTGAGGGAGCTGGGGCTCTTAAGCCTCAAGAAGAGGAGGCTCAGGGGAGACCTTAATGCTCCCTACAACTACCTGAAAGGAGGTTGTAGCCAGGCAGGGGTTAGTCTCTTTTCCCAGGCACCTAGTGATAGAACAAGAGGACATGGTCTCAAACTGCACCAGGGAAGGTTTAGGCTGGACATTAGGAAGAAATTCTTCATGGAAAGAGTAATTGCCCACTGGAATGGGCTGCCCAGGGAGGTGGTGGAGTCACCATCCCTGGAGGCATTTAAGAGAAGGCTGGATGAGGCGCTTAGTGCCATGGTTTATTTAGGTGATAGGTTGGACTTAATCCTGGAAGTCTTTCCCAACCTGGTTAATTCTGTGATTCTGTGCAGTACGGACTGGGATCATGAGTCCCCAGGGGTCAGAAAAGAAAATCACCTCCTTTTATCTGTAACCTTTTGTGGTTGCTGTTTTCCTTGACTACCTAAGTGGCCCTAAGTGCTCTTGTGCACTGGATTCCAGCCTCCGATACTCCACCAAAGGGACAAAAGCTACGTTACCTCCATCCGCCACATATGCTGAGAATTTTTTCCAAGAGAAAATATAAATGCTTTATGTTACTCATGTTTTCAATCTGCCACATCTGCCTAAGATGGGATCCTTTCTGTTCACCTAGCAACAACTGCAAAAGCAAGACAGTGTCCACTGCCCAGTAGTTGCCTGGCTTCCTGACACAGCGTAACAGATATTGCCGATGGGGATACACCCGGCTGAGTGCCATCTGTGCTGCATATGAATGGACAGGGCAAAATGCATGTCATGGAGAGGACAAGAAAATGTTATCTGATTTGAAAGGCTACCAAGGATTTCAATAAAGGGCAATAGATGCATTGCCTTTGATTGGATTATAAACCCTTGTATTGCCATTCTGATGAAATGAAGTTCTGCCTCACGATCTCTGCAGCTTCTCATAGAGACAGGTGGCATTTATCTCCAGTTGCTCTTCACTGAAAACAAGACATCATTTACATCTCAAGAAATAGTAGGATAATGAAAACTGCCACGCACAGTGAAGACATTTCCCCCAGTTTCTTTTTGGAAGCTTATTAATTATCAGGAGTTTTTGAAAGGTTTGTAAATCAGGAGAGAATCTGCTTAAATAATCTATGAATGTATGATAATGCTCATTATTTTCAGAGTTTGGAAAAACATGTCCATCTCTACCCCAAACCCCAGGCAATACTGTCACCACAGCAGCACACTTGTTCAGCCTCATGAGTGCGTGAGGATCCTTGGTCTGTAAATATGAGACACTCTTCCTGCATTTCTGATTAAATGACACAATTTCTTACCATGGGTTCAGCTAAAGGCCTTTATTTTCTAATAACCCATGTCCTTATAAGACACTTGTTTGCATTTGTCTTAGGAGATGTGCTACTCTCAGAATGGCAACAGATGTCTGGAGAAGATGCATGCCACAAGAACAGGCTGAAGTCTGCTTAGGAAAAGGGATCAAACAAGCCCACTCTGAAAATAAACAGAAAAAATCTTCACCATGGGCCTAATACTCTCCTTTCCTGCAGCTCCTCCTGCTCAAGAGCTCCTGCTCCATCCACCAAAGGCAAAGAAGTAGCTTCACAGGGTCATTGTCACCTTTGCCTCTTCACCCAAATCCAGCTGGGAACAGAATGTTCAGGACACGTAAGTGAGGAGAGATGAAATTCATAGACTTGTGAACCAGTTTGAAACCACACAGCCCAGTAATTCCATGGGCAGTTGGGTTGAAAGAGGCCCACAGGGCTCATTCACTTAGGAAAAACGAAAGAGCAGGCCTGTCTCCTGCAACGCAAATGTTTACACAGGCAGATCACAAACCCATCCGGTTTAACTGATCAGTCAAGGGGAATGACTTGGTAAGGCCAGAACAAAACCCAACACTTGGAAAGAGCTTAATTTCATTGTCCTAAGGTTTCTCAGCTGAGGTTAACCAGCCCTGCCCTCCGCTTCTTTAGGCAGCGTTTCTTAATAACAAAAGACTTTCACACTCCAGCATGCATGAGAGATACAATTTTCAGACGTGCTGACATGATGCAGGCCTGGTGCTGGCCTCGCTTTGCCAGGCTGAATGTAATTAGGTTCTGGTCACTGGTCTGTGGGCAAACACCAGCTTCCAGTCAACTGATTTATTCATCTGTAGCCAGCACAGTGCCATCCCAAATTGACACACTTTACACTGAGGAAGGGGAATATTTGGTGGTTAGGAAATTATATTATATGATTTTTCGAAAGTCCTGTGGTACAATACTGGATGCCACAAATATCCAGACCGTGTATCCCAAGCCAAAGTGCCATAAAGAAACACAGTTCTCCTTTCTGTATAATACCAAGTGTACAAAGAGTAACTCATCCTATTTTTAGGCTTGTCAGACATTCATCTCTCACTTCCCTCTATCCCTATCTCTGCTGGCACCACTTCCTGAGCTTTGCTAATTAGTGCAATGAGCCATACACATGGATATATAAATATAGATTAGATATAAAGACCTTGTGTTTCTGAGTTTTAAGAATACCCCTAAAAATAGATGGTAATTGTGCCTAATATGGAGCACTGTTCTCCTTATTTCCTTCCTTGCCTCCATTTTGTGAGTACAGCGTAAACAATGATGTTACCATCATAAATAATTCAAGCCACTGCACAAGATATCAGTAATGTCAATTAAGCATATTTCTTCTCATCAATGAGAATTTCCTGGTTTCTACAATGCTTTGGGAAAAACTCTCCCAGCTCTGATGCATAAGGAATTGAAAAAAATGTCTTTCGTTTCTCATTGGCAGCATTCAGAGTTCACCTTTTTTACTGTGAGCTCAGATTCACAGGTTTGTGCTTCCTGAAGCTTGTATCCTCACCCCAAAGTGCTGTCCGGCAATTCACGCAGGGCTGGGTAATTTATTGTACTAGTTATGAGAGCACCATAATGCAAGTTGATTGGACCCATGAGCAACACATATTCTCATGTCATCAACTGTGACAAATATGTAATCCATGCAAATAAAACCCTAAGCCATTTTCAGTAATGTTTGTTCAGTTTTGAAAGGTCATTAGAAGGTGAGCAAAGGTTGAGGGAGAGCTTTATGCAATGGATGAGAATAGCACAGCACAGCTGTAACGTTTCTGGTAGATGATCCACCAGATCTTTACAAACATTAATTAAGTCTCACATTTTCTGTGTGAGAGAGGTAAACACTGTCACTCCCTTGGTCTCAGATCTGTAAAACAAGGCTAGTAAAAGACTTGTGACTCATAAGACATCAGAAGAGCCAAGAGCAGAATTGTTAAAGTCTTAACAGCCAACTCACATACCAGCAATGTGAATTAACAGAGTTAGTGATGAGATCTTGTGCTCTGCTCATGCAGAGTCAGGCCCCATTTCCCTTGCCAATGACAGCAGATTCCTGGCTGTATTTGACTTCCAGTTCTGCATAAGTATAAATCATCTGCTACACCTCATTCTTCCAGAACCCAGTCATCTGTAATTTGCAACATGACTTCTTTCCTCCTCCTCCTCCACTCCGCTGCTTTGATGCTTAACCCCTCAGTTCTTTTCTTTGCAGCATTATGAGAAACCTCTGTAAAAGGGAAGCTGTGAATCAAATCATGAACATGCTCAGCATAGAGTCCATAGCTGTGAGAAATTCAGTGCTAACAAAAGCCAGTAGGAAAGTGTTTAAATTCTCCCTTCTGTCCTCAGACCTGAAAATCTGCAGGATGTAGGTGGGTCAATGACATTATAACTTTCATCTTCACCATGGAATGAGTTTTACTTAAACACCACAGTCTCATCTCACAGCTTTGGTCTCCATTCCTACCCATTTTCAATTCTGAGATACATCCAACAGAAACTGTATCTAATAATAAACTAAAAATCAAACTTGTGCTAACTTTCAAGCACAGCTGTGTACCTGTAAATCCTATGGGCTGCACTACACATGTGGAATCAGACATAAGACTTAGGGTGAATACATAAGCAAAGCAAGCAGGAAGTTCAGATGCTGCTACTCCAAATTTTCTACACTACTGGACTTCAGCTATTATATAAAATTGATAAACCAAACTTTCTCTTTCTGTAGTTGGTCAAAGACGGTTAAACCTTTGTCCCCAAGAGGCCTTTTAAAATAAATGCATTAGCACACTACTTAGAACAGAAACTTTGACTAAAAAGGCCAGGTTCTTAACCAGAACTACTCTGAGGGTAACTGCATATCCAGCTACTTAATCTGAGGTCATATTTGCCTAAGTGAGAGAGAAAATCATATTTAATCTATTTAACTCTTTGAGCCAACAATCCTGCTGGAAAGAACTCCACTCTGTTCCATTTCAAACACTAACGAAACAATCTCTGGAAATTTTTTAACTGTAGCAGTTGTTCCGGGTGCAAACACACATATTTGTCAGCTCTGAAATTAGATTAATTGTGCTGGTAGTGCAAAGAATCAAAATGATGGTCACAAATTGTAATGAAGGAGATATGAATCCTTTACCCGAGTATCTATCAGGGTACAATGAGCTCTAGATGCACCCCTGTCAGATGTATTAATTCACAACCAGGTGCATTAAAATTAGCAGCACTTGTGTAATTTTTAAACTATTGTATCAATATTTACATTTCATCATGAAGTTCCCATTTGATTTTACACTAATTCAGTGTGCACTGCAGAGGGCAAAAGGGGGTCAGACCACTTCTAGACCTGTGCATGAAAGTCCTGCATAATAAATGAAATGGAAAAAGAAGAACTACATTTAGACAGGTGATCCAGCAGAGTAAGTCTCCTGAGCTGGAGCCACATAGTTAATTCCACTGCATCAATATTTCAGATGCTTCAGGTTCAGAGGAAAATACACTTGCCAAACCCAACAACAATTTGGCTTAAAATCAAAACCTGTAACCCACAGTGCATTAAATGCTAGTGTTCTTGAAATGCTTCCTGGTTTTATGAATACAACCTGCAACTCAAGTGTTACCAGGTAACCAGGATAAGGAGACACAAAAATAAAGGGATAAAATTCACCATGCCAGATGGATTGTGGTTTAAACACATAAATAAATATAGAGTCAAAGCCATTGCTCACAAAGTATCATTTCAATAATCTGAGTCAATGACCTAGACAAAGAGATAACTTCTATGTGTTGGTAAATACGTTGCTATTTTTAAAGCTTACGAGTTTCATCAAAACTGACAGTGTTGGAGAACCTGAGCTACGCTAATTGAGCACTCAATTTATTCAGATATATTCTGGGATCTGAAGAGGTGTGTTCAGTCTTCTAGTACAGTGTTGAACACGTGTAACTTGCTTTTCCAGTTGAATATTCACTGAATATTACATTTTACTCATGTTCTTGTGCTGCTGTGACAGTGCACTGCAGCTGCCTGCCACTGTCAGCATACCATTTCTTCAGACAGCGAGACCAGAAAGTCATTTCAACACCCTGGGAAAAATAATAGAAGGCTGACATCCAGTATGCTTGGGACCAAAGTGTGGTTTGGACCAAAGTGATGAACTGAGGAACTGATCATTCGAATAAGTCTGAGAGAAGTGACTCTTGAATGGATCTCCCCCTCCCTTTGTGTCTAAGCTTCCACACTTTGCACAGAATACTTAATCATCCAGAAAGATTTTCTTCTTGTGATGTGGGAAATTCAGATTCCTATTCCTGTACCAGTGGACAGTCAATTATTTATACAAAGTAGAAGAGAGTCAACAGAAGGGACTGCAAATGCCCCATACAACATAATGACCTATTGCTTGGTGACTACGATGCTCTTGAGGCAGAGATGAGAACTGAACCTTACAAAAGCAGGCCGAAGTAATCTCCTTCTCCCTGGATAACAGAGCTCTTTTGCTGGGTTGCCTTCTTTTTTTTTTTAATTTTTTTTTTTTTCTGAAATGGAAGGAAAATTTGACCCAAATTCACAAGCAGTTTCCAGGCAACTGAACTTTGCCAGAATCTCTGAAATGCTATTTGCCATCCTGCTGTAAAAACTTAACAGACTGCAGTTGTACCATGAGGTAAAATAAGGACAGCTAGCTACTTCTGAAAGGAAGGAAGAAGAATTTTCTCACACTGAGAAAATACTAAATACTTATCACCAGGATGTACTTTCATCTTCATAATGATCCAGATCTTCAAAACATAATGATCACCAAGCAGACTGGGGAGCTGAGCTTTACACTGATGGTGTACATCTTACCTATAATCTAGCTAATAGATTCCATGACTCTACAATAACAGATTAATGAAGAAAATCTAAACTGACCTCAACTGCATTCCAGTCAAGTTCACACATTTTGCTCTCCCATACTGAGTGCCCATCATCATACATGCTGATAATCTGCTGCAATGACTCAGCCTTGTGTAGTGCTGAAAATCCGCAGGACTTCCAGCAAGACTGCTCCTGTTGGAAGGGAGACTCTCAGGCTGCTCACAAGTTAATGATGATATTGTCCTCTGGAGACAAGCTGTGCAGTTCTAACACAAGGATGAACGTCACAGCAGGAAGTAAAAGCCTGAAATATTTTAATATCTTGAAATTTAACCAGTTTATTTAGTAACAGACTTCTATCCATTTCTGAATAAAGCTATATTAATTACTCCTTCAGTTAAATGCTATGCCAAGTACCACCAGCTGTCTTTTCCCTACTCTTCCTAGACAGATGTGTATATAGGTGCAAGACAGAGATATTTAAGAGGACGATTGCACCCTAGCTCTTCGTTCACAGAAGAAATCCTGTTAGATCTTGCATTTCCTTCTTGCACTGAGAAACCCAAAACAACAGCTCATTGCAGAACTGGGTAGGAGCATAAATAATCAGCACAATTAATTTTGTTTGTCTCCTTGCATTTTTAACTATTGCTAGTAGTCCAGCAGTCCAGTTCAAAACTATATTTTTTGTCTAGGAGAAGCACACATTTAGAGAGATACTCTAATCAGTGTTTCAGTGTTTATCTACCATGCAACTGTGCACACTGACAAGATATTTTAGTAACTCATGTAACTTGTCATACTATTCCAAACATAAATCAAATAAAGGGGGCAAAAGTCTTACAGAAATGCATATGCTGATCAAAGTCAGTCAAAAGAATGACACTTTCTTAATCTGGCCAATAAATATAGATTACATTGTGGTTTTTTTTAATTAATTAGACACTGCTTTGGAGAAAAAGTCTTCAGAAAAAAAAATCTTTTTCCAATTGTTTTTCAGTTTGTTTGTTTTTGGGGTTTTTTTTTTTGTTTTTTTGTGGCTCCAGTGATCATGTTCCACATTAATATAATTTTATACTCCTTTTCATTTTCACTGTTCTACTGACACTGGGAAAGTGTATTGCTGAATATCATCTAATGTTATGTCAGTTTGGTATTTTTATTGCTCCCTGCCATCCAGTATGGAGGGCACAGGAGAGGAGGAGACCTTTTCTTAATCAAATAAAGGGCTATTTATTTCTTCTACAGTCGGTATTTTCATTATGGTGTTTCAGATAAAGATGTGGGAAACAGTCTGTGTCCAGATTTGCAAGGCAAAACAAAACACAGTATGACTACTGCAGAGTATTACATTCTTCTGCATGACACAGTGAGTGAACTTAATTATGGTTCATTAGCCCTGAATCCAGTTTCTCATTCATGTACCCAACAGAGTGGTATCGAGTCATCTCTCACAACTTCAGCATGATGTTCTTAAATCAATGTGGACTTTTTTTATATCAGCACACTCTATAGTCCTTGCATTTTTTCACAATATTTGTAAAGAGAAGCACAGCACATTATAATTAATGGTTTCAGAAGATGGTTTAGAAGAGAAATAAACTGGGATTATCAGACCTCTTCCCTGAGGACAGAGACAGACTGATTAAATGCTTTGAAAAGTTCCTTTTAGATATCTTTTGCACAAAATGCCCCTGCTGTGTCTGCCCTCTGGTTATGAGTTTCACCTGTAAACAGTTCACTGCCACTGCTGACTCCACTAAACATCTTCTTTGTACCTCAATCTGCATTTTATGTGAACTCCGCAGCTATTAGCCACTAATATCAACAGCATTGCACAGTCTAGGAACATTTATTGCTCCCCTGCTTAGTTTAATGTTTCTGCCTTAGTACCATAATATTATTAATAGTCACAAAGTACAATAAAAGAAAATTAAGTGTTTATTTTGTTTAGGCTTTCGCCACTTTACCTGCAGCCTTTTTCCATTACATTTGCACATAAATGAGTATACACTACATTTTTTAGTGCATCTAAAAATCAGGGTTTAACATCCCTAATCATATTGTTCTATTTTCAGTCATCATCCAGGCCACTTTATTTGTTATTGCAAATGCTAGTAGATTGTAGTACATTCATACCTATATATTTTATATAAATGCATAGCATGCATTTGCTAACTATTCACCTGGCTAGAAGACTTCATTTGTATATTTTTCCTTCTTTTGAAACAAATATTTTCTCTTCAGTGGAGTTATGACATAGTTTGCATAATAAGCTCACACCATATGCATGCCAAAATAGCCTATTTCCTTCTTGTGGTGCTGCTTTATTTTTCCCCTCAGTTTCATAGACATAAAACTAAAATTAAAGCTTCAATGCCCATTAAGATAGGCATTGATTCAGATATACTTCAAACTATGTGCATGAGATCTGGCAACAGTCAACTTCAGATTGACAAAGACATTCTGAAGTGTCCACTTTCTGGAGAAACACTGGCCTTCACAGATAATGTGCTGGTAAAGAGTGAGCCAAGGCATAGCTGGCCATGAGAGTACAAACTAAAGTGTTTTCCATGGATATACACCACTATCTGCAAGAACAGCATTAACTGCATTCTTTCCTAAGATCAGCTCAAGTACATATTCCTATGAAGAAAGTAGATAGTGTATAAAATTAAAGTTTATGTGGTTAATGAGTATGTAAAACTGCAGCTGCAAAAAGCCTCTTTCTGTACAGTGCGGGCTTTGTGGGGCACTGTTATGGGCACAGCCTGAGCTATTCCTCTCCCAGTGCGTGGCAGAGGCTGCTAGCATACAAACAGCCAGTTCAAGAGGTACCTGTAGAGAAATGGGATGTAAAATAACACTTTCTGGGGCCAGCATACTAACGGAGTTAAAATTTAACCAGGCTCATAATCTTAGTCTAGACAATTCAACTACCTAAGTGTTGCAGCCAGCTCTGCAGAACCTGTACAACCTTGTGCAATGGCAGCAAGAACTTCCTAAGTAACACGTAAATTTTGATGTGAAAATGAAGGTCCAGGGAAGCCTGATGGGCCTTGATTTCCCAAATGGTCCTTGGAGGGGCCTCCTGCCAGCCTGCCACAGTACTGTTGGATTCTGCATCTCTGATTCAGCTCTCCTGGGTTAAAGCTTCACACTTTTAAGTGGCTTAATGAAAGACAGTGGGTGGCTTGCAGTTTTCCTGAACCATTTCCAATCTGACAGTAGTTTTCCAGTATTCAGTGTCTTAGATTATATGCCAGGAGTTCTGGCACCATAGGAAGAGTATTAGGTTCTCTAGTCTTTCACTATGAACCTAGATTAATAGCCTCAAATTTCTGCTCCCAGTGGACTGAAAAGAGATGCTTTGAAATGTATGCATTTGTTGGGCTATATTAATTTGCACACATAACTAATTATAAACTAATTAGTATTATCTCAATGTATCTAAACAGGCAAGCAAGGAAAGACAGAATCATTTATTATGGTGACAAAGGGAAACAGCATTTTCTTATCATAAAAAATCCAAGTTATCTTGTTTTCTTGTATGTCAGTGTAATTAATCACTGCATTTAGCATTCATAGATAATAACAGCCAGTATCTGTTCTGATGAGATACAAACAAGTGTACTATGAATCACTTCATATCCAGACTATCCTAATTGCTAAAATTACTGTCTTCATGTCTGCTGCTTCTGTGACAGCAGGTAACAATGCAACGCCTGAAACGCCTGCGTGCTCTGGCAACCAGTTTAGCTACCCAACTAATATGGCATTTGTCATTCTTATTTTGAAGCCACATTCTTCCTTCATTTACAGTTGCACCAAGCCTGAGAAGTCCATGGGGTGATCACGCAGGCCATAAACAAGGGCATAATCAGACTTCCTATGGTGGAGGACTGAAGGAGTGAAAAACATTGTCAAATTCACTAATTCAGTAATCTCACCTAAATAAATGTCTTAACTGGATGGAACACAAAAAGAAATCTTACTTTTATCTTTAACTGAGTAATAAAGTAAAATTAAAAAACAAAAGAACCCTTATCAGTTAATTGAGATTGTCTTCAATTATATAAATACGAATGACTAACCTTTAGGGCATTTCATTAACCAGGGTTCATCAATTCTAATCATCTGACACTCAAATACTCTAATGGCCATGCCAATGTAATTAAAGTTGCCAATTCTGCTGACAAAGTTCTTAGGTTACCAGCACAGTTATCAATGTAGGATAAGTAATCTTGTAGCACACTGATTTCACAGATACTGTCCTATCCCATTAATGTCTTAACTGGTGACAGATTTTATTAATGAAATTAATCTTCCAAGATGTATTCAGTCTTTCCTTTCTGTTCAGAACCGGAAGTAACCGCCGCTGTGTAATCTGGCATGCTATTTTATCACAGTTAATAAACACAATAGGAGTCTTGGTAGAATTAATCATCATCTTTAATCAAAATAATTAAGGTTTTAATCTTCTAAGGGTAATTTGTTTGACCCCATCCTACCAAATACAGTCTCAAAGATTCTGCTGTACAGACTGTGACTGTGGGCAGGAGGAGAGTCAGGGTGTAAGAAACCAGTTTAGAGTCACTTTAGTGTCTTTGGTATTGTACCAATATCCACATGCAAGGTATAAAGAGTTCTCACCACATGATGCCTCTCCAGTTAAATTGTATATGCGCTGCCTACAAAATGTGCAAAAATTCATTCAAACAGCATATAATACTATCTATTAGAGTAATTGAAAGGCATCCCATAAGCTATTACTATGCAGCAGCAGACATCTAGACATTACACACTGGAAAACTTTCATTGACTTCCATCAGCCTGATCACAAAGAGCAAAATCACCTAGTTTAGATGTGTATTTCCTCTTCAGAAATCACTACAGGATATTTAGGAAAAAGTTCTCAACAAGATGCATACTCTCTCTTCCTTACATTCAGCATTGTTTATATTTTGGGGCTTTTTAATGGATAAAGAAGAATCATACGAAATCTTACACTATATGATAAAAAACCCTTACAGCAATGTGATTTATGACAAGACAATGTCTGAGCTTCAAGTATCAGAAAAGGAAAGGACAGACAAGCCAAGTTAGATCAAGGGATCTGAAAGTGGCTAGCAGAATGAAGAATGTAAGAATGTACATTCATGGCATACTTTCAAGAGAGTTCTGGCCTCAAACTGTTCTCTAATAATTCCTAAATTAAATGTTCTTTATTGACTACTACTGAATATTGAGCTGTTATTTTCATTAAACTCTCTATAGTAACTATTATGCCTCATCTGTGAACATTACTACGTGGTTCACATGTGAATATACTGAATATTTTGGATACTTTTATCTAATCACCCATCCCTACAGCAATCATAATTTTTAAAAGCTAAAAAAGTTGTGGAATATACAAGAGCAATAAATACATCCAATGATATCTTAATTGCTTTCAGCTTTCCAAAAACAGAATAAATGTGATGTTCTAAGAATTTTGAGAGTTTGGTTTCCTGAATTGTTGCTTTTGTCCATCAAAATCACAGAGTGGGCACTCTGATTGACTTATATGTAGATCCTGATAGTCTCACTCAAGCAATCCCTGTGTTTTTCACTGTATATCATTAGTAGTTACAAGGTTTTTAAAAATTAAAGAACAACAACAACAACAACAAAACAAACTAAACACAACACAAAACTGAAAACCAAACCTTACTTGCTAAATATTGCTGCTAATGGGTCCTTGAAAGGTACAGGTCATTGTCTCCCTGCGCTGCTTGCAGAATTTCTAATAGAATTGCAGGATTGTGCCCATATTAAAAAGAATACTAATTCACTTACGCCTTGTAGGGGTTGCTAAACAAACTCATGTTGAAATTTCCATCGGCACTTGAGCTAGCTAAGAGGAAATACAAAGCTGAAAACAGGAAAGGATTTGGTTTTGGATTCGGTTTGGAAATTTTTGACTTTTCACAGATAAATTACTTCAGTAACTACACAGGCATCTACCTACACTCACCAGGGCTTGCATCAGCTTGGGTCTTAGCTTGCAGTGAGTTACTTTGTGTACTCTTGGACCTAGAGCAAAACCTGTTCAGAGTATCTGTACAACTAAGCTGGAGTCAATAAAGCCTTGAACTTGCAGACTGAAGCACTTGCTTTTTCATGTACTACAAATAGGCTGGCTGATGTCAATGAAAAAAGGCACAATGAATATGAAGTGAAACATATATAAGAGTTTGTAGGAGGAGAGCCGACAGAACTAGTATTCAACTAATAGATTTTTGGCATTTGCTATAAATGTACATTCCCACATGCATTTCAAGAACATTTGACACTTTCTAAGCAGCATTGCTTAGAAAGAAAGCGTAAAATCTATGCTGACAGCTCAGCACAAGTTCATCGTACCACTACATCTCTTATTAGTTATATGCAACTGTCCTCACACACCACGTATACACACAGAGGAGGCTACCCAGTCTGAGCAATGGGAAAAGAGACGGCAATGAGGTGCAGTGTTGTCTCAGAGAAGTGACTAATAAGTTCAACATGCTACCTGAAGAAGTGTATGGCAAATTCAGGAATGCTAACCCACTCTCAAAATACAGCTTCACTTCTTTCCACATGACCACCAGGTTGATGCACATGTCAAATACATTGAAACAAACATAGACAGTCATATTCTTTCCTTGGCACTCCACCGTTGTCAGTTGGGCTGTCAGAAAATGCATGGTAGCAAAGTTAGGCACTGAATTTGTCAGCAGAGGAAAGAAAATCAGAAACAATTGTAGTGCAATAGTGGTTGCAATTATCTCAATTCTTCCCATTCACTCCCAAAAACCATATTCCAGGACAAATTCTGGAAACAATACCCAGTTCTTATTCAGCTTAGCAGGCACTCACCCTCTGAAGTGCCTGGGAACTGTTTTAAAATGGAGCTGAACAACAACGTCAACATTTGGCCCAAAGTCAGATGGAAATGAGCCACAACCTAGACACAGTCGGCCCTCAGGATATGCTTCCAGAGACATTCACAAACTTAAAATTAAATTTTAATTATCTCTGTTCAGTTTGATTTATAATAATTGTCAATATCTGTGGTTTGAAATAACACATTTTACAACATGATCAGTCAGAGAAAATATTTTCCTAATGACTAAAGGGAGGAAGAGTCTGCAGAGAGTCCAAGAATTATATTATCAATCTTATTTATTATTTTTCTAAACCATAACACACAAACATTTAGGAGACATTGATCTGAAATTGAGGGTGAAAGGCTGAATACTATGTTTTCCTGGTATTGCAGCAGCCAGATTTAGGAGTCTAATCTTGCCAACAAGAGACCAGCTGAGGTTCCAGGAGTTCACAAAGATAATTAACAGTCTTGAAATGCTCACAAATTTTGAAGAGTCCCTAGAACAATAAAAATTATACTGGACATTTAGAGGTTTTTATTTTATTTTAAATAATTATGATGTGCCAAGACTTGATAATTTATCCCTTTGGACAAATATTCTTGTTAAATTCTTCAGATCAAGTAAACCCACAGCCATTTTGTATCCATGACAGGTCCCATTAAAATATTCAGCTCTTTTCATTCCTATAGAGTTGTACAGGAAAGGTCACTTTTAACACTTATCCACTTCTGGGCAGTATTTCTGAAATAAACTGCTATGACTTAAAGGATACCAAGCAGAACAACAAAGAAACTCTTTCTCAACTGGTGTCAGTGTTTCATGCCTTTGAGCAATGGCCACTTGCAGTATCACAGGCTCAAGCCGTGGTTATGCCAGAAATTTCCTAAATCAATACTTCAAAGTTGCTCGGAAATCATCTGCTTTCTGCTTTGAATCTATTTACAAAGAAACTTTTGCATGTGGTTTTAAATCAGAGGAATAAAAGGGTTGATTAAAAAACCTAAGAGCAACTCAATTTGTGTGAAATAAGAACTGCTAAGGTACAGGGAAAAACAGTTCCCAGTGCCAGCAGAGGAGTGTGCAGAGGGCATCAACCACAGAAATACCGCAGTTATTGTCCTTGTTCTGAGTAAAAGGCTCACCAGAAACAAATCCTATCATTTGCAACTACTGTATTGGCAGGTCAATGTGTCAGATGATGTACATATCCTCATTTTCCTCTATAAAATGGATAAAACTAATGTATGTCTCCTCTTTATTTTTTTTTTTTTTTCACTACTTGACTCTGAAATTGCTTCTGCCATGGGTCTGTGAATTCCTGGCCATTGCCTGATTCATTCTTAGATGCAGTTGCTTCAGATGAGAAGGTATTATAAGCTTTTGCAATTTCATTTTCTTTTTAAAAGTAGCCTCCTATAACAACTTCTTCCAAATAAGCTATTTGTTTTTCTTAATACCAGTCGAATGAAACAGTTTGTTTCGTGCCTCAAAACTTGCCTCATTTACAACATTCCTGCATTTGAGCTATAAATAAAGCTATTATACCCTTTCTTTTTAAATAACTAATGTGGATAAAAATTGCTGATCCTGAGTCTCATACACAATGGGGAAAAAAAAGAGGAGTTTCTACATTTTCTGCATTTACCCCTCAAACATACAATTCCTGAAACAATAGGCTTCCCCACATGAGTTCTTTGCTTATTTACAAACACAAGAAAATGACATATCATCTGGAAACTGTATGTCAAATCTATTGATTATCTCCTATCCTGCCCTAAAGCAAAATCTCTCCTTTAAGAAATACAACACATAATTTTATACCAATATTTTTCCTCTCCTTTCACCCAAGCAGTAGAAATATTCAAAGGTGATGAAAACTTCAGAGGGAGTTCACTGAAAACTACAGGAGAGTGAAGTCTGTGGCTCAGCCCAGCTCTGGATTTCTAGCTGAAGTCTGATTCTCTGTCCTGGGAGTAAAACAGCTTTAAAATGTTTTCTGACAGCCTCTTCTAAAGTCAGAACATCAGTTACTGTCCATATATATGCAACACTGGCAGCTCCAATGTGCTGTGTGGAGGCCTAGGCATAATCTGTCCTAGAGAACAGGAAGACTATCACTAATTTTGAGCACAGACTTTTCTACAGTCTCACAAACTATGAAAATCCTCCTGGGTTTCCAGGCTGGTAGCCAAACCAATGTTTAGGAGAATGAGCAGGCAGGACTTAAACGGCAGCTCAAGGAAACAGCAACACCTGTTGCTCCAGAGGAAGAAGTCTTTAATAGCAAAAGTATAAAAAAAGTAGTACATATTGAAATTCCATTAGGCATTTGGTGGGGGAAGGGATCAGTGGGCTTTGGAGGCCTGTAGGCAGGCAAAGACACTCTCAATTTGTGCTCTCTAGCCTGTGTGATCTTAGGTTAGAATACCAAGGCAGAGTCCTATGCCTAATTACATTTTCCATGTGTTAGGAGTCACCGTCTTTGCTGCTTCTTCAATTACTTGGAAGAAAAGCTTCTTCATCACCTCTTCCAAAATTGACAGCACTCTGGCTTGGTGCAGTGCTGGGATAGGAAAAGGGAGGAAAAGCCTCCCCCAGATTTGGGGACAAGCTCACCTGTGCAGGTTTGGATTACCAGGTCTGCAAACCCGGCAATGCAGAGAACACAATACCACGGCAGCATTAACACCTAATACTTTCTCTGTTGTTTGATACTGCATATTTCTACAACTGTGATGTTAAAATGAAACCTGCATATTACAAGGAAGCTTTGTGACAATTATTTTTTAAATTAGGAGGATTCTATAGAATTTTATCTTTATCTTCTTGGAGTCCAAGGTTCATTAATTCAACAGTCAATTTATTCTTCTGCAAAATGATCTTCCAGAAGCTACTATTTGAATAGAAATAACATTTCCTAAGAAGTAAACTCCACAGGAAAGAGAGTAACTAGCAGATAGTTCCTATTCTTTTGATAAAATCATGGTAAAATTGTAGGCTTGATTGAAATTTAAGAGATAAAAATCTATTTTGCATTCTTATAGCTGTTTATCAACACCAACTAGACAGAGACACCAACGGCATACAGTTTAAATCTTCAGCTTCTTAACATCTTCCAAGCAAAGATGATTCTGTAATACAGCAATGATCTTAGGACCTGTATGCAGAGTTAAGAATAAATTATAAAATTCGAAGTGGTTTTCAACTATAAGTTAAGCTGAACGTTTTTAAACTACAGATTAAAAGCATCTTTCCAACCAAATCATTATTTCTCATCATGGGCAGTAATGACCTTTTTCCAAAGTAATTTCCAAATGAAATAGTAAGAGGTAGGTTTACTTCATTTATCTTTCAATTCTGTACCAGAAACAAAACAAAACAAAAATTGTAAAAACTTATATCAGATATGGAAAAGGCTACAGCACAGCTGCCTTCTTCAGGGACATGGGAGGGATCTTCAGTGGACCAAAGTTAGGAGAGTCATCCTGTGATGGAGTATTCACATAGATTAGTTCTGAAATGCAGAATATTTCAATAGAAGAGGACAAAAAAAAATATTTAGGCTGTTTTATTTCCTTAAGAAAGTTATTTAAAAAATCAAATCTAGAAGAGAGGCAACATAGGCCCTCTGCTGAATGGGATGGGTGCCTTGGTGACAGGATGTTGCTGAATGGAGGCATAGGAGGTTCCATGTGAACCTGAGGAGGAATTTTTTCACTGTGAGAGTGATGGAGCACTGGAATAGGCTGCCCATGGAGATTGTGGAGTCTTCCTCTCTGGACATATTCAAGAACCATCTGAATGCGTTCCTGTGTGATCTGCTCTAGGTTATCCTGTTCTGGCACGGGGCTGGACCAGATGATCAGATGGCATTTTATGATTCTATGACTTTGGACAATGGTGAAGGTGAGCTGTGTCTTGTGGAAGTCAATGTAATGTGTGTTCTGCTGATACTGTATGCATTAATACAGAGCAGAAATGCCATAGAGATTAGGGTTCCAAGGACAGTTTCACTCTAGCATACAGAACCCTTGCTCCATTAATTTTCTTTTCATCAAGAGAATATCCCACTGTGGGATACTTACTTATGAGGAGGAAATTGAAGAGTCCTGATACACCCATTTCAAAGGCTTCAATCCCATGTAAGGGCTTTATGGGGTTTTGGCAAGGACTGAATTTATCAGAGAACAAACCAACATCATGACTCCTGTCCTGAGCCTGTTAATCACTCAGTTTCTTAGTACAGAGGAAGGCAGCATGCCACTGCAACAGCATGTACATAACACACACATGCATGAACAAGACTTCTTTTGGCCTTGAAGTATCTAGTCCAGATTTAAACTCCCGGGCTATTGGCTTGGCATCAGGCTGCCAGTTGTACAGCCTCAGATGGCAGCCGACATTTTTCTGCTAGCTCAGTGCCTTCTGTTCCCAAGCAATGGACTATGGGGTCCCATAACCCTTTACAGGAGTTATGAATTATTTTATGCACATCAGGAAGCTTTTTTAGAGGACATTCTGGAGACAGGTCAGAGGTAATCACAAAGAAGAAAAAAATACTATTTAAGACTGACTGAAAACTCATCTCTCTTAATTAAACTTTGCTGGTTTCGATAGACTTACATCCTATAAATACACCAAATGATCTTGGAGGTCTTTTCCAACCTGGTTGATTCTATGATTCCATGATTCTATGAAATGCAACTGCAGACATCTTCTGCACAAATATGAAGTGAAGTGAACTAAGTAATGTTGAAGTAAATAATGTTAAACTGGTTTCTAAAGTTCTGTTAAATAAATAGGACAGGTCAAGACAAACACATAAGATTCCAAACTTCCTTCAAGGACCATAGTAATAACTTTTCCTTACTCTTACGTGGGTTTTGTGCCTCACTTTCACAAAGCTACACTGATAGATTCCACAGGTGAACAAAGCAAATAGGAGAGAGAAGCATGCAGGGAACAGCATCCCCGAGTCCCTGGCATCCTCTTTAGCTGTGAGCTGTATCCAACTCGAAAAAATAGGATTACCTAGTGCTACAGTGCTTCCCTGAGCCCCAGCAGCTCTTTACTTACTGCTCTAACCTGCACCAATATAAAAGGTAGCACACCCAAACACAGGTGGAGTGCTGTACACTATATTTGGACTATAACAGGGTAATGACAGCTGAAGCTATTTAGCCTCAGACCAGTATTTCCCTTGGTTTGCTTCCCTTTCCTTCATCCTGTTATCTTTTCCACTGTAGCAGCTGAAGGTGGAAAATCTACAGGAATATGAGGAACCCAGCATCCACACATGCACATCCTCATGGTATTGGGATGCCATGACTAGAAGGGCAGAGACATTGTAGAACGCAAGAGAATTCTCCACTCTATCACTTGTAAGACCTTTTACTGCACGCTATTACATAGGACACATGCAGGATACAAGCAAAGAAACACTACTGCTGCACACTTTCCTCAGTATTTGAAGAATCACACACACAGGAACAGATCCATAATACGACTTCAGGTACTACACTTACGTTCGATTTTCATTTCACTCTTAGATATTCAATATTTAAGCAGTTTAACTCTTAAGCTTTTTGATAAGTAGTTTCTTTTCAAATGAAGCAATGTCAAGGATCTGGTGACAAAACTCTTTTTGCCAGTAAAATGAAGACCTTTGACACCTTCATGCATGCTTTGTACATATACAAAACCTTTTGCCAAAATATGTACCTGTGGAATGATTTCTTTTGTCAACACTGCATGCACTGGTTGGTGAGTGAAGGATAAACTAAACATTTTAACTTTTGTTTTTTCTAGCCTTATACAACCAGTGCAGTCATGTCTCACTTGATTATCAATTGACTATAAATGTGTTTGCTCACCTGGAGGGCAAAAATTAGAAAGAGAAGACAGAAGACAGCATTTCAAAAGGAACATTATAGCCATAATAACCAAATTCTGCCCCCCCCACCCCCCTCAAATGATGCATCACTTATAATTTTGTTTACTTGTGTACATACAGAAAGCGAAGGGGACAGACAGAACATGAGACGACAGTCTAGTCCCTACATATCATAATGAAAACTCTGCCTCAGGTGTCTGAACTTTGTTTAACAAAACTTAGAGTGTATTGCAAATGGAGTTCACAAAAAAAAAAAAATCCAGAAAAATGTAGAGTTTATTTTTGCACTGACTTTTAATTTTAATTCAGAATGCTTCTACCAGCTCTAGCTGTCAACACTGGTTAAAATGAAACAGGCAAACAGGAGAGCTGGACCAATTTTATCATACTTGATATGATAAAAAACATATAACTTCAAAACAGCTAATAGAAATCTGGCACAATATTCATACATTGCCATTTCATTTGAACATGATTCACAAGTCCTTGTGGGTTAAGTATTACTATTTCTGTGATATGGAAAAACAAGTTAGGAAGTCAGTGTCAGAATAAGCTCTTAGC
The DNA here is from genome assembly GCA_013400475.1 of Tricholaema leucomelas. Taxonomy (NCBI): domain Eukaryota; kingdom Metazoa; phylum Chordata; class Aves; order Piciformes; family Lybiidae; genus Tricholaema lacrymosa; species Tricholaema leucomelas. The sequence continues at coordinate 322,112 of WAAF01009042.1, read as the reverse complement.
TTCGGTTTCTATGCTCACCCCACTCATGTCCTATAGCTCCTCTTTGCAGAAATCTCCCATTTCAGCATATGTTCACACCATTTATGCCAGTTCTTCTAGGAAGAGGTAATTTTCATGTGATGTGTTAATGGCACAACCTAAGATAGCCCACAGTGGATGAAAATGCTGCAAATAGAGTTTGGCGAGAAATGTCTCAGCACACAGCACTTTAGAATTTTCCTATGGCGAACTGGGAGATGACAGACAGTTTTATAAATAAGAATCTGATACATTTCAGCAAGAAATTTCCTGGGTTTTAAACTGGTATTTTACAACAGAAAGACAAAAAAAAAAAAAAAAAGTATATTTCTTTTATTGTGGTGGATGCAAAACAAGGTGATGAAGTCATCTATCTCAGGCTCATCAAATGATCTTCACTGACTGCGACAGTCCTGAAAATGAGTTTCCTAGGTCTACTTTGGAATGCCTGTCTGTCTTGGAAAATCCATAGTTAGAGATCAAACTGTGTATTTTCATCTCCCCTCCTGAGTTTTGGTGTTAATGTGAAGACCATGATGCAAAACGTTGACATGTTTCAAACAGCCCACTTTTCTTCTTCCTTTTTTTTTCCTTTATTCATCCTTGATCTTTGAGAGATCAGTTTTAAAATTCTGTTTGGATTCTAAGAGCAAAAGCAAAGCACATGCAACATGTAGCAAAGATAAAATAAATAGCTCTAGAAATTGCTAGAGGATCGGCGCAGTGCCGATAGAGCAGCAAATCAGAGGACACACATTCTTTAAGGTTTCATTGTGACAGTCCTGCACTGAAGGCAGGAGAAAAGTCAGATGAGTCACACTGTGTTATAACTTCTACCATAAACCAATGCTATTAATATAAGCAGACAAGACAAGTCACAATCTGATGCGTTAGTCCAGAGAGAACAGGAAGAGATAGATTTTCCACAAGCCAGCTTAATACAGAATAAATATAAAAGCATTTTTGTACTCTCAAACTGCCCTCTCATTGATGAAAAAAAATCATCCACTATTCAAAAGGTTTTTTTAAGAAATTTTTGGATTTAAATTAATGTTTTGAGTACAGCATTCTCCTTTGGCTAAAAGGTCAAAGGGATTTTTAAAGCTGGTACATGTCTATTAAAAGTACAGTGGCTCTTTCTCCTGTCCCCAAAGTCAGGGAAGAAAGAGCAGCTCAAGGCACTTGGCTGCTGCATTAGATGGTGAAACAATTCTGCCTTGGTTTTCCCCTTAACTACCCTTGTCTCTCTTCACACAGCTTCTCTTGCTATTTTTCGTAGGGTGCTTCCAGCTACTCTTCACGCACTGCTTCCACAGGAGATGAGGAAAGTTTGCCCATGTGTCAAATTATTGGCAGTGACTTCTACCCATAAAATAAAAATGACATACCATAATGATACCCTGTCCTCCAGAACACTCTCACAGGATTGCAATGCACTTCAGAAAAGGTATAAACTATTGGCCTCAATTTACCAGACATGTGGCATTAACCACAGTAAAAGGACAGCCATTACTGGAAGCAGCCACTAATTACTGGTTTACCTTTTTCACCATTTTGGTCATCACCTTTGATGATGAAGTTATGCCACTTTTGTTTTTCCTGGTTGCTTCCTTACAAAGAAGAATAATAAACTGCTGCAAAATTCTTTTCCTTCTGAGAATCACACTGGTGATGTTGTGGCTTGATAGCAAGACAGAGCTGAATAACAAAGAGAAGTTATACAAGGGCATGACCTAGAAATCCAGCTCCTGATCCCTAACCCTCTAGAACTGCAGAAGTACTAGATTTCATAGGCGGCTGGACTATTGTTATCTTCAAGCCTGGCTTCCCGTATAATGAAGGCCAGAGATTTTTCAGGCAGCAATTCAGCCAGGAAGCTAACAAGGGTTGCTTGATTGTGCCTGCTAAAGCATCTCTTGAGAGTACCGAGGTAGTGGTAAGGTTAAAAAGGGGGTAAGGTTATCTGGCGAGTGCTTCATTCCAGACAGTAAAAGCCAACTCCGTACTGTCCAAATATAAAAACTGGCAGCCTGTTTGTAACCCTTTATCTTCATTTGTTTGCTCATTTATCAACTCTTCTAGGCAGCATCTACATGGATAGAGACATCGCTCTGAAGCCTCGAGCTACTGGCCAGATATACATCAGATTTGCTTAAACCTAACCACAGCCCATTCAGGGAGCCTTCACCAAGGAGATGAGCCAATCCCTTTCACCTTCTCCCTTCTAATACACACTGTTCAATGGCCTATTTTATATTTGTTTGCACAGACATATGCCATCAGCTCACAAAGTCTGACAGCAATTCACAGATGGCAACGATCATATAAGCAGCTTTGGTAGGGCTATGAGGCCTGACTAGAGATGTTAGGCATCTCTAATATGACTTGGGGCATCTCAGTTTGGTAAGGATGAATCAGAGTTAGCCTTCTGTAGAGATAAAGGCCAGCTGCCCTACGAATTTAGCTTTATATTCTAAATTACTTTAACTCCTGACGTTGTTTGAGAATTGAGAACTGAGAACTGATGGAATATGCAAGAATGGTGCCTGAAAGTTACATTTTAAGTCAATGTTGTTGCCATGTCTAATAGAAAATACAGTTTACAAGGGAGCACTTCTCAAAAGCAGAGCCCTATGAGGAGAGGCTGACAGGGCAGGGCTGGGGCTGCTTAGCTTGGAGAAAAGGAGACTCAGGGGTGATCTCATTACTGTCTACAACTACCTGAGGGGAGGCTGCAGCCAGGTGGGAGTTGGTATCTTCGCCTAAGCAACCAGCAACAGAACAAGGGGACAAAGTCTCAAGTTGTGCCAGGATAGACTGGATGTTAGGAGGAAGTTCTTGACAGAGAGAGTGATTTGTCATTGGAACGGGCTGCCCGAGGAGGTGGTGGAGTCGCCATCCCTATAAGTGTTCAAAAAAACGACTGGATGAAGCACTTAGTGCCATGTTCTAGTTGACTGGACAGGGCTGGGTGATAGGTTGGACTGGATGATCTTGGAGGTCTGTTCCAATCTGGTTGATTCTATGATTCTGAGGTTAGACCAAGCATCTGTCTCTTTTTCAGGAGAGCATGTTGCCTGTTTATCAAGAACAAAAAGTAGCTTGTGTGTTGTTCATAGTTACAGAAAAAGCAAAAGACCAAAACCTGTCTGGGGATGCACAACACACTGCCTTTTCCTAGAGTTGGTTTCCAGTTCTGTGCTGCCTGGAATTCCATCTAAGTAGGAAAAGGAAAGCAAATGGAGGAAAACAGACTTTGAAAAGAAGTTTGACAAGGCTTTTGTGTCTCAAATACTACAAAAACATCACACTAGAAAAACATTGCATAAACCTTGATTTGAGGATTACTTTTATCCTTATTTCGTGGGGATAAAACAATGGTGCATAAGCACAATTAAAACCAAAACACTAATAGCATAAAATTTACAGGAGAAAAATCACAGTAAAAATACCCAAATGTATCTCCTTCCTTCAAGCAAGTGCATAGGCAGAAGGGTCCACACTGAGAAAGTCCAGAACATAGGGCAGTTTACCAAAGGAGAAAATTCACCACAAACTAAATTGTCTGCATTTTGAGCAGTAGCCCACTGCCATAGATGCTACCCCCAGTATGAGCATGGCTTTCCTAATTACCACTTGGGGAGTTTCTTTTGAATCACTTCACCCTAGCCAGGCTGGGGAGATTTTCTGGCTACAGAAACCCTAACCCAGAGTCCATTCCTCAAACACTGTATATCCCAAAGCTGCAAGGAGGACATCCACAAGAGAAGACCCTCACAGAGCTTCTGATGGAAGCCTTCTGTCGGGGCAGCAAAATCAAAAATCCTGAGCCTGTACCTGCAGCCAGACATCCCCCAAACCTGATCTTCCTGCAGTAGCCTGTGATGACAGTGGTGGTTCCTTCGACAGCTCTGCTTTTTCTGGTGCTTCCTGTGAATATCTAATTTCACATCTTTTCAGAGAGGCCTTGATGATAACTGATCATGCCCCAGGCCTCCTAATTTGACCAAATGTTACCTTCTACCATATCAAATGTGCCTCCTGTGTAACTCGCAAGTTTGTACTTGTCCAGAAAATTGTAGCTTAATGATATTTAAAATATTGCAGTTGCTTCTTCCTTTAGAAGAATGGCAATGCTGCAGTTTTACAAAGGTGACTTTCTTCCAGCTGTACTGTGACATGCTGGGTGCACTCTGTGTATGGCCATTTGGCAGGAACTGGTTTGGGTCAGTGGTTTATTAGCCATTTGTTTGCTGTTTGAAAGCCCACACACAGATGCTGGATGGTTTGTTTTCTTTTCCTGATTGCTTTCACACATGAAGCTGTAAGGACATGTCAATTGATCAGATGAAACTACTGCATAGTTAAACTCACTGGAGCGTGCCAGGTGAGGAGCCCATGTAATTGGTTGCTTTGGTCAGTGGTGCTTATAGAATTATAGAATACTTTTGGTTGGAAAAGACCTTTAAGATCAAGTTCGACCCTTGTCTGACTATACTAAGTCTGGTGCATGTGGCAGCTTGTCATCTCTGTGGCTTCCTCCACTAGTGAAATAATTCAGGTGTTCAAAATCTTCAGTCCCGTCCTATTTACTCTACAACAAAGCTCACTCTCCAAATAAACTCTATAATTTGTATTTTGTAAACTTGAAGACAGGCAAAATTTTCAGTACAATACGCCTTCTCTCATGAAACTGTAGTGGAACTACCACCAAATAAGCATCATTATTTCTACTTGATGGATTTAGAGCCAGTTTTAACCATTTTCCCCTCCAGTGCTTCTTACTGGCAACATGGCCAAAATCTCCATTAAACTGATCAGTTGTAGTTCAATCATAAATGCTTTGAATCCACTGTTTCAGCTATAACACATTATTATGCTAAGTGAATACATCAAATAAAAAGTTTCCAATTTTTAAACGATGCTCATTTACTTATCATTAGAGTGAAATTATTCTGAAGTATTCTACTTGTTACATGCACTTTGTCAAAACATTAGGCTGAAAGCGCTTATAGAAATGTATTAGGAGTTCTCTTTCTGCAGTTTCCTCTTTTGTGATGCTGAAGATACAGCTGTTGTAGCAAGGACAGTCATTATATTTTTGAACAAGCAGACAGGTTTATTGCTTGTTTACCTCAGAAATATTTGCTACAATGGACATCATAGAAAATTGCAAGAAACTGAAATATCAAATGTGTTTTGAATTGCATTATACAGAATTCTACCGCCGGAGTGCTGTTTGATAAAACAATAGTCTCAGCTCACGTTGTCACATCTGAGAAGGATGCTTGGGTTCACTAGAAAAAGCTGGATCTCATTTGTTTTCTGTCAATATTTTTGGCTGGCTAAAGTGAGGCCTGAATCTTCTTGACATCGTAATTTCATTGTATCCCAGGATCTGCACAGAACTGAAGAACTGCTTGCTTGAACTGCCACTGTTATTACTTTAAAGGTTTACAGAAGCAAAGGGTGAACTGTAAATTTGGCAATGCTGTAGGATACAGAAACGTCACTTTAAAAAATATCCCTCAGAATACTTTCTCAAAATGGTAGGTTTAGGGGCAAAGGTTACATTTTTGACATCACTTACAGTCAAGTTGCTCAGATTACTTATGGAAAAAGCAGTTACAAGACTTATATCCACAATCACCCATCATTGTGATATATGTTATGGAGAAAAGATAAGGCCAGCTCCAGTGGTGAAAATGACTGAGATGAGAAATGCTGGGTACTACATGTGGCAGCATTTCCACCTGCAAACCCCAAACACAACAAGTTAAGAATTATTCTAAGGTCTCACTCTCCCTACATACTGTAGTCTCATCCCCACAGCTTGCAGGGAAGAGAGAGTACCTGCTTTAAATGAACAAGAGATTTCAAGAGGTCTTAGAGAAGTTAATTCTGTTTCCCACTAGAAAATGAAATTTCTTACCTGACTGGAATATGAAAAGCAAATTCTGAATGTTCTGTTCCTGTACTTTAACTGAGTATTGTTTACTCTATAATTTCTCCGGCATTCCTTAAAACTGATTCCAACAGGTGCCTAAGCACCACTTTTACACAATCTCTTGAGAAGTATCAACAAAGCTTGCTAATGTCAAAGCTTCTGGCTCAGATTTAAATACACTTTTCCTGCCTTGGATCTGTCCTTCCTTCCTTCCTTCCTTTCCCCCTTCCCAGTCAAAGATGAGTGTCAGTAAATTAACCCAGTATGTGAATTCTTTAAATGATCACCTGCATGTAAAAGCAGATGAGCAACCCTCTCCCCCCATCCACTCTGCAGTCTTTTGGAAAGATGAACTTTTATTGCAGTAAGGCACCTTCAGGAAAGAGAAGCACACTCAAAAGCAGCATGGGACACCTATCAGCAGCGACATGTTTGAAGGCAGAGCTGAAGGCAATGCTTAAATAGAAAAAAAAATGCTGAGGCTGAGCTGGGGAAGTTTAGGCAGGGTGAATCAAACTCCCTTCAAAGTCTCAGAATAACAAATTGTAACAGTACCTGACTTGAAAGGAATTATTTTATTTTTTTTTTTACATTATTTTGTTCTGGAACTTGTAATAACCTGACATTTCTTAAAATATAACAATTGAAGTACAAAGAGCCCAATTAAGTAATCCTGAGACTATGAAACAAGCCAGGTGCGGCAAGAAAATTCAATTTAACACTCATCTCAAGCTTAAAATCAAGTGTCAGTTTGTTCCTTTTAATTTTAATTTATTGTAGTCAACATTAGTTAAAGCAGGAGACATTTGTTCTCTTGCTAATGATATACACATAACTCCCACTTACATCCCCTTGCTTCTTCCAATTAAGACTTTCTTCTGAACATTTCAGCTAGAAGGCTTATCTGGCACAGATTACTCACTGTATCATATGGATCCAGGTTCTTATGTCTGCAAGCTCTTTAGAGCAGCAATTTGTTCTCTGTTTAGCATATTTTGCAGCGTATAGTGCTAAATAAGCTTAAGGAGTGCTATTCACTGAGGCATGTTTGTGCTCGGTGAATTCAGCGTTGCCTCGTGCTTTGTTGTTTCAATCTGTGCAAAACCAATTTTGTACACTGCTTTCCAATGCAGTGTGTAAGATCCAGGCTGCATGTAAGTCAGTCTGTTTCTTAAGGAAATCTTCAGACTAAACACACAAAAATTTGTGGGTCTGAGAAACACTGTAGGAGGAAATGTAGTGCACATTATATTGCCTTGTATTTCCTAAGTATACAAAGTGAGCTTCTCTTCCATGCACGACTACTTGCCTTCTCTGCCACATGCTTCTGACATGTCTTGTGCACATGCTGGAGGTATTTAACACCAGCTGAACAGCTAAATAATAGCAGTTCCTTAATTTGTTCACTTCAACACAGCTTGTCCCAGTTAACCATGTCATTCTTGCATTATTTCTTTATTTTTTCTGTCTTACCAAAATAAACTTTGGAAAGTATAAAGACAGGGCATTACTCCTTCAAGAACCACATAACAGGCTTTCCCCATCAACACAGAACACATGGTATTTGATGGAAGCATCACATCTGTTTAGCTCCCAGCTCTATCTTGTGAACTCTCAGTCTGTCTGGACAAGCGGAACAGATAGCGTGGTAGACGCTCCCTGCTGCTGCACAGTCCATGGGATGGCAGAGAGCTACAACGCTGCCTCTTTCCCCCTTCAGAAACCTGAGAAGGCCTTACTAGCAAATTGCAAATGAACACAGCTTTGCCAGGTGAAGCTTATAGTCAAAGAAAACAGCACCATCTGACATGGTGTCCTTCCAACATAGATAAATTTCAGATAGCAGCTTAGCAAATACCATTACACTTAGCATCATTAATCCTGACACTTTTTATTTTCTACCTCACCAAGCTAGGGTGCTGCACTATGGCCCTGAACTGGATGGGGCACAGACATTGAGGGCTGTCCAAGCCAATGGCTATATCACATTGTCTTGGAACTCACTGCCTATAAAAAGTGGCAAAAAATCTGTCCTTTGTAAATTCTATGCCCCCCGTGAGAAAGAAATGCTTTCCTCCATGAAAACAAAGGGAATCTCTTCAGTTTTATTTAAATAAAGCTTTCTAGTCATTACTGTTGTTAAGAGAATGGCTAAGCAGTAACTTACACTTTATAGGTTCTTCCTGAAGGAAAGGGAAATTTAACATCACATGTTTTCTATCTTGTGTGACACTTGTCCTCCTGACTTACACATCAGAGACTGAGCAAGAGATGTTTAGATAAGGCAGCAGAAGTTGTTACAAGGACTGTGTAGCCAAAGGGTGAAAATATCCATGCTCTTCGTTGACTGATACAGGAGAGGACTTGTAATACCTACAGGTTATAAGACATTTGAACCCAGATTGAATCCCTAGGATGACTGGAAGGATACTTATACTGAGCACTTGATTTCTGAAGTTGCTGTACAAGCCAAGCAATCTGTTCCAAACACTGAAAAAGGCTTAAGTGCTTAAGCTATCAACACTTCTTTCCCTGAAATCCACGAAAACAAGAGACAAGAGTATGCTGATGAGATTTCCAGTGAGGGAACAAAGCAATTTCACAGAACTACAGGGCCAAGATCCTGCTTTCAATCAGATCAGCATCAAGCCGTAGAAACTTCACCAGCCTGCCCTTCATGGAAAAACATCAAACCTGTCCCTAAATAGCTTTAGCAAAAGGAAATACTTCAGGTTTCTAGTCTCTTGACCTGATTTTAGTCACACTTACTTGACTGTTAAGCTCTTAATTGCAGCTGATTCTAACTTACTATAAACTGAAATATCTTGATTATTGTCAGGGCGGATTCATATCACACCTGAGCTTGGTCCACTGCCTTTCCTACAATGATTCTTCTTTTCCTCTGAAGCTTATGTGGTGAAATCAGGCCTTGTCTCTTTACATCAAAGCTTCAGGCTGTAAGCCTAATTTTGAAAAGGAGGTTGACAAAAAAGTTCTTCTCTAATATGCAGATTAGCAAGGCAGATCGTGTGCCAGTTATCATTAAACTTAACTGGCCCCCTCTCCTTCTACCTGTCTTAACCTACCATATCATTTAACCTGTTCTTTAAATAAGCAACAAGTGGTTCAGGTTGCACATTTTATCTCACAATTGCTTCTAGTGCTACAAGATCACATAAAAAATTATTTTAAACATATGCTGTATATAGAACCACAGAATCTCTTTAGATTGGAAAAGACCTGCATGTTATCAAGTATAACCATTAACCCAGCACAGACAACTCCACCACTAAGCCATGTCACTAAGTGCCACATCTACACATCTTTTAAATACCTTCAGGAATGGTGACTCCACCACTGCCCTGGGCAGCCTGTTCCAATTCTTGACGAATCTTTCAGTGATGAAACTCCTCCTAAATAGGCAAAAGTCTGTCTTTTGGAAGTTCAAGGAAACAGTTCTGCTGACCACCCTCCTTAGCTCTCCATGAATGTAATGAAAACTCTGTCATTTAATGATCAGTGCACCCCAGAAAGCCTCAAATCTTCATATTACTCAGAAGTCCTTCTCTGTTCACAAATAGCAGGTCTAGCTGGCTCAGGAAGTTAACTTCTACTCCATGAACTTCCTACACTCTTGCCTCTCTGCTGTACTGTATTTCCAGCAGACATCTGGTAAGTTAAAGTCCCCCATGTGAATCTTTCATCTACCTCTTCATCCCAATTGGGTGCTCTATAACAGACTCCCAGTACAACACTTGCCTTGTTGGCCTTCCCCTTGATTCTTATCTATAAACACTCAACCCTACCATCACCATCATTAAGCTCTAGACAATGTTGCCCATGCTGAGTGCATTGGTATAAATGTACTTCAGCTGAGCTATTCATCCCCCCCACCTTACTGGGGGGAGAAACCCTAATTCTTACATGGGCACTCTCAGGCACTCCCTTGGTCTCGAACACATCAATAACTAATGTGTCTTTTCTGCCACATGGATCTCTATTCTCTACCCCCACTCAGATGGCTGACCACTAACACACTGTCCCTTAAACTTTGGCATGCTGATCCCCAAATTTATATCTTGCTTATCTTGCCTGTCAGGATCAATAGTTTCCTCAAATATATCAGTGGAAACAAGAGCAAGTTCAAAGCCCAAGGAACACACTTAGGATTTTGTGTTTTAATAAGCACAACGGGCAATAATAAAAAATTTATCATTCTCCGGTCCTATAGGAAGAAAAGGACTGAAATTACTAACTCAGATGATCAATACAAAGTAAACAACAATTAGAAGGTTTCCCCTTGCTTATTTGTAAGAAAATTGGATCCTTTTCCCCCACTACTTTCAAAAATGGTACAACTCTGTTTTGAAATTGGAACCTGTCTCTCCAAACCTCTGTGTATTACAACATCTCCCAAAATATGTCCTAAGTTTTAACTTTAATGTGAGAAAAAAAGAAGGTAGAAATTGGTTGTTGTATTAAACTTAGTTCTCTTTCATACATATTAAAACACTGAACTCTTTTTCTTGAATGTTTATCTTTTAATCCTAAAGGAACTCATATGACAAAACACAAATGAAACCAGACACCTACTGAGTCAACTACCTGCCGTACCGGGACCTTAGCAAAAGGTAAACATCAGGAAATGACAAACTCTTCTGACTTTACAGGAGACCATGTTATAGCCTGCAGCAAGAGATCCAATTACAGTTACCACCATTAGCCAAGGTCAGAAATTATTGAATACTATTAAAAGTTCGTCTGCAGTACTTACCTCAGCAAGCACCAGCAATCTTAAATTCCACTGGGGGACAATATATTGGCTTAGTTATTGCCTCTTATTTGAGATGGGCCTGAAGCTAAACATATTAAGAAATGTTTTGATCCAAGAATTTGGATCAATAGAGGTTTAATTCACAATAGTTCTTTCATTTCAGAAAGTATCTTATTTCTTTCTCTTGGTAAAGCAGGAGGAGCACACCTGACTAAAAGCCCACCAAACACTATCAGTAACATCAGCTGCTAACAGTTACTGTCTCAGAACTGCAGATCATTACAGAAATAAGTATCAGAGGCTAGTTTTTCAAAAGGATTGGACACATTTATGGTTGTGGACCATAAACATCTATCTCTGTTAGGTAAGTTGGATCTTACAGGTAAGAGTTTCAAATGCACCTCACTGAGTGAAGTGCAACAAGCATATTTGTATCAGTATATTGACCTAGTGCTAGTTAACAGGCCACTCCATCTCCATCCCTCCTGTAGAGCCTGTGTTGACTGAGCTCTGCTTGTGAGACAGAGCTGACAACATGTCTGCACAGACTGCAGAACTATACTAACTAAACTGACAGTGTAAAAGGGCTGAAACTAGAGTTGACACTATCAACAGAGGGCTACAAGGCAAAAGTATTGAATTTATATATTAATTATCTTGAAAAGCAATAATTACAAATTTAGCATCAAAGATTTAAGGAGAGATATGCATGGCAGGGTATAAAACTCACAGGCACAGAGGTTAGCACTGGTAATTAAAAGCTTTTGGCATACAGCTGTGATCAGCAATAGTGCTGTCTACAGCTCTTTTTGTTTGTTTGTTGTTTTTTCTGGCTGCATTGCATTTAGGGACAAGTTCTTTACTATGAGAGTGCTGGAGCACTGGAACAGGCCGCCCAGGGAGGTGGTTAAAGCCCCTTCCCTGGAGACATTCAAAGTGAGGCTTGACGGGGCCCTGGGTGACCTGGGCTAGTGGGGATGTCCCTGCTGACTGCAGGGGGGGCAGACTAGACGACCTCTAGAGCCCGGGCCATTCTATGATTAGCAAAGTACAGGGTATTTTCACTGCTTCAAGACCATTTTGAATCCAAGCTCAAAGTGGTAAAGCTCCTTCTGAGAGAAATCCACATCTACAAGTGCCACTGGGGACACGACAGGTACAAAAGCTGCACGCTGTGTGGGATTTCTCTTTTCATGGCCTGAAATTTGTCCTGACCAGCAGTATGAAGTTGTGAGGGACACCATTCTCAGCCCTATAGTCGATAATGGGCAGACAAGTCAGTCACAGCATCCTCCTTAGGAATGCCCGATGTTACACACAAGAGAGGTCAGCATATCATATCATAGTATCATATCATAGTATCATCAGGGTTGGAAGAGACCTCACAGATCATCAAGTCCAACCCTTCACCACAGAGCTCAAGGCTAGACCATGGCACCAAGTGCCACGTCCAATCTTGCCTTGAACAGCTCCAGGGATGGCGACTCCACCACCTCCCTGGGCAGCCCATTCCAGTGGCCAATGACTCTCTCAGTGAAAACTTTCTCCTCACCTCGAGCCTAAACTTCCCCTGGTGCAGCCTGAGGCTGTGTCCTCTCGTTCTGGTGCTGGCCACCTGAGAGAAGAGAGCAACCTTCCCCTGGCCACAACCACCCCTCAGGTAGTTGTAGACAACAATAAGGTCACCCCTGAGCCTCCTCTTCTCCAGGCTAAACAACCCCAGCTCCCTCAGCCTCTCCTCGTAGGGCTTGTGCTCTCGCCAGCCTCGTCGCCCTTCTCTGGACATGCTCAAGGATTTCAATGTCTCTATTATACCGTAACTCTTTCTGCCCTTAAACTGCTGTGAACTCTAGGAGTGCTGGAAATGAGCTTCTGCCTTGCCCATACTATGCAGGCAGTAGAGACACAGTGCGCATGAGTAAACAGAGAGCATCTTTCCAGACTTGCCCCATCACAATAGGATGTAACAGTTACTCAGAACAGTGCATTTTTCAGGCAAGCACCCATGCTCACTGCTTTATGCCAATAGAAGAATGTGGAGAATTTATTTACCATTTGGAAGTCAGATGAATATTGTGCCTAAGAAGGCATTTTCATCTATGAAGAGCAGAGTGGAAAAAAAATGAAATACTTACTGTAAGTCTGCCTTTTTTCTTTTTGAAGTTTAAAGAGCTGCTACTCTTCTTCTATTAACATAATTTTAAAAACTGTTTCACAGTCCTGAAATACTTAAAGGAGTTGTTGTTTTCTTTTTATTAATCTTAAAGTATAAATTAATTCACTAATATAATTGCTCATTTCAGAAAGTTAATTCTTCACTCAAAGGAGTAGGTACTGTAATTTTCGTGCCGTGTAAAGTATTCTTTATAGATAATAAAGTAGTTTTAATTGTCAAATCTGCATTAGCATAGTTCTGACAGATGAAGAATACTTTGATCTGTGCATAATTACAAACTGTTACCTTGGCATGATAGGCAAGGCTGGCATTGCTGCAGCTAACAACTCCCTGTCAAACATGCCTTTGTAAATGCACTTCATGGAAAAGTGAAGACTTGCTGCTTAAGACTTTCAAAGGCACTGGTCACTTAAGGTGTCTGAATGTTTCCAGTGTCCCACTTAATGTAGACCTGTGTTTCAGGATTTGCAGCATTTCTGTAAATAAAGTACCCACAGTCAAATGCTCAAAGCAATACACCGGCAGTCACTAGACAACTGACAGCAGAACTAAGCAATTCTAAACCAAAACGTTTAATTTAGTTGCTAAACAGCAGTCATAAAACTGATAAATGCAAAAAATAATTACTTTGAAACCTATATCCTCAATTAAAGGAGATTCCCAGGTCACTTAGAAGTGACTCTGAAAGGAGTCAGAGTTTCTGCACAAGAGGGAAACAGCAACATGACACTAGCAGTGTTTGACTCCCTCAAGGACAGCATGTCAGTGAAGGTTGTGAGACAACCAGCTTCAATGAAGAATGTCATGCTCGTAAAATTCATTCATATGTCATCCAAACACTGGGATAGTCTAAGGCACAGGCATGTGAGGGAGGAAGCATATTTAAAACTTCCAAGGTTTCAACAATGCCATATTCAAAACCAATTTGGTGCCTTTTATAGGTGCATTGTGCTGACTTCTGGACATATTTAACTGTATGTCCTTTAGCACGCCCAGTGAATTTTGCATAAACTTCATAACACTATGTAGAAGCCAAGCTTTGAGGCTGTGAGCCAGCTACAGCAATAATTCAGTTGTGCTGTTATCCAGGCATAAATCAAACCCTCTACATCCTGCTGAGACAGCAAGACTTGAGCTTTTTCTGAATTCCTACACAGATTAAAAAAAAAAAAAAAAAGTCTTGACAATGTAGTTGATGTGGTACTCAAAGGAAAGCTTGAAGTTGTAGATGAAACCAAGATTACAAGGGGATTGGAGAGTAAATAACAATCCCATCAAACAGAGCCATGCATGGAAGAGGGTTAGGAGGAACCTGCTGCTTAGCCAGTGACAACCATCATGATTCAGCGTCACAGGATGATCCAAATTACAAAGACACAACAAGAGAGAAAATTCCTATCCAACTCTCAGTAGCAGCAGGAGAAACAAGCATGAGATACTAGCAGACAACTGAAAACTGCTTGAATGAAAATAGCTACAGAACAAACAGCGAACAATTTTAGCTTGACTCTGGTCTAATATAGGCTAGAGTTTAAGTGATGTAAAAGGCACAGAATCACAGAATACATCTGGTTGAAAGATCTCAAAGATCATCTAATCTAACCCTCAGTACATCACTGAAGGGTCAACACTAAACTATGCCCCTACATGCTAGGTCCACACACTGCTTGAACATCTCCTGGGACAGTGACTCTGCCACTACCCTGGGTTGCCCTGGCATTCCAATGCATGATAACCCTTTCAGTGAAGAAATATTTCCTAACATCCAGCCTGAATCTCTCCTCTAGTCCTGTCACTTGACACTGAGGAGAAGAGGCTGGACTCGTCCTGGCTCCAATCTCCCTTCAGGTAGTTGTAGAAAGCAATGAGGTCTCACCTCACCTTCCCCTTCTCCAGACTGAACAATACCAGCTCCCTCAGATGCTCCTCGTAGGTCATGTGTTCCAGGCCCTTAACGAGCCCCAATGCCCTTCTCTGACATACTCCATCACCATAATGTCCTTCTTGCAGCAAGGGGCCCAGAACTGAACACAATACTTGAGATGTGGCCTTGCCAGTGCTGAGTACAGGGGAATGATCACCTCCCTGTTCCTGCTGGCCACTGTGTTTCTACACAGGAATGAAATAAGATGCAAACACTTGCAATGTCAGATACTGTCACCTTAACCTATATGCAGTACATACTTTCCTGTCTGAGGTATGTATCTAATGAGTGACACTGATGTTTCTAGTTAGTAGAATGAAGTAATAGATAGATTTAGTACAGCTAAATGCAGCATCTGCATTACACCTCATGGGCTCACTTGACTGAAGTACTTAATCTTTCAGGAAAGCTCTGTAATAAAGAGGTACATTTGAATCTCCTTACAATGCAAAATAAGCTAAAGACTTTTCATCAAGAGTAAAGTCTTGCTCTTTTTGAGTAGAAATGCAATTTATGCCACAAAAACCTTGGAGGAAGTTGAGAAGTAAATGGCACTTCAAAAAAACTCTGTTTCAATACTCTATAACACAAATAATACACTGGAGGGAAAAACAGATTGGCAGGACTTTGGAGAGCCTTGTCCCATATGTTTGCATCACCAAAGGCACATAGGAGCATTCTGCACAGTTACACATTGGTTTGGGATTCAGTGCAAGAAACCACTGCCCTGAAACATGATCATATTGTGAGTTATCTTTGCCAAAACTCATAAATTCAAGCAAAGGAAAAACATATTGGGTGTCTGGAAACACTGGAGGTAATTTTTCCCTGCAGACCTGCTAGAGATTTTCACTATAATGAAAAACTCTGAGGCATTACTATAGAAATAAGTTAGGAAACTGTTTCCCAGCCAAAATATTTGGATCCTCTTTATACGCTAGAATAAAACAACCCATTGAAATAATAAAAACTCTCTAGATTTACACTGTTAGCTTCCCATAAAGCCAGCTGTTGATATCCAATTATTTTAAATGCTTCACCGTGATCCCAGCTCAGTTTCTATCTGGGTCAAACAAGGCCCTAAAAGCAAAAGCAGACAGGCAAATTCACAGGCACGAGAAGAGAAACAAGCAGAAATGACCTGATAGAAGAAACATTCACAGCAATTACAGTTCCACAAGCATTTACACACTCCCTAGAAAAGAAAAATATGTGATATTGGAGTATCAACCATTGAATGCCAGTGCCTCCAGGAGTGCCAAGCAAAAGACATATTTACCCTGCAGTGTACTGTGTAGTTGTGTTGACACCATGAAGCAGAATATTTCCCATGTGGAAGATTTAGCTAGCTCTTTGGCAGCTTGGTTCTTAATCAAAGAACACTTATTCCATACAGGCAAAACACACAGAGATTTAACTGACATTGCTGATGAGACATGCTTTATCTAGTGATCAAAACTGTAAACTCGTGGAGTAAAACAGTGTACACCATCTCTTTTAGCATGCATCATCTATTATAGCCACAGAATTAAATGAGCAAGAGGTCCAAAAGCATAGGTTTTTTTTAAGAACAAACCCAGGATTTTCCAACTAAGACTAAAGCAAATACAGCCAACTCAGAACTTTTAACATAAGCTGGAAATTCTGTTTTGCGGTTCAAAGCTGTATCTTCGATTTGAGGCTATGCCACATTCACTGTGACAAAACAAGCAACACGGAAGAACACCAAGGACCATAGCTGTTCATAAAATAAATCTCTCTGGGCATGCCTACATGCTATTTTTAAAGATATTTTTTTTACTTCCTACATTTACATGCACATAAGTACAAGAGAGAAACGTAGCTTCTTCGAGGGATGCAATGATATTCAAAATAGGACCTGTGAGAGGATGTCATGATGGAACTAGCAGGAGGTAGATTCAATACTCATTCTTGGTCTTGCAGGGTAGAGAATTATATCAACACTACAAATCAACATAGGATATCATTTCCATCTCTCTTCTCCCCAGGATTGCATTCAAGCAGAATCACATAACTGGAAGAGAGAGAGGAGACCTGTCCTTCTCAGGGTGTGTGTTATGTTTAATTGTCAAAGGCATGAAGCATTTTAAAAGGTTTGTCAATAAAATGCCTATTTGGTTAACCCAAATCTCCTCAGATCTCTTGTTACAGGCAGCCTTCTGCTCTTAACATCTGGGCAGGCAAAGCCTCCAATTACACTGCTGCATTTGGTAGCTTAATAGACCTAGATAAGAGTCCCCAGTATTTTCATTTCCCTTGGTAACTGCTTATCTCTGGCTAGTCTGATGATACGCAGCCTTTATGATACAGTGAGGTGCAACAATCATGTGGCAGGCCATGCAGCCAGCCTGCATATTCACATTAAATCCAAAGGTTTCCAGGACCTTTCATCTTCTGTGGCTGGACTTATATCTGTCACAGCTACACTTTCTAATTGATGGATGGGGAAAGGGCAGGGGGAAAGGGAGAGAGCAGCCTAAGCTCGCAGCCAAGAGCTCCTCTGACCTGCATGTAGCCTGCTCCTTGCTGGCACCTCTGGAGCAGAGGGCAGGAGCAGGCAGGAGGCTGTTGAACTGGCTGGGGACCAGATGGCAGGCACCCATCAGCTATTCCCAGAGGTCCTGGGCATTGAGCCTGGCATGCATGCTGAAAATCATCAAAACTCCTCTGAATCATGATATGAGGCTCCATCCAAAATAAAGACCTATTACTATCAGTCAGATCACTATGTGGCAAGATGTATGACTCTAACTAGATGATACTAAAGAAAACCTGTAAAAATCATCTCTCAGCACACAGTTTTCTCCTCTGCGTGTGTTTTCTTCTAAGCCATGCTATCTACAACTGTCAATTACAACAAATTTCTCATAGTTCAGTCTCTGGAGTTTGACCTGAACATTTGACACTCCATTTTTACTGCACCTAGGTATCACATTGTACCATTTCCTGCCCAAATAATTCTCAAGATATATGCAGACATTTGTCTTGTTTTTACTTTCATTTTCATTTTTAGTTCCTAATCTGCAGCCAAACTAGTGCCTTTAAGTGCTTTCTAGAAATCATTTAAAATTTAGTGGGTTTATGCTGAAAGTCTGACAGGGAAGTTGCTGGGTTTCTGTAGCAACATGGACTGATTTCCTGCTTCTTTTAAAGGCCACAGAATATCACTGCCCTCTGCTTTTCTCAGTCCATCTGCCAGCTAATTTTCAGGCACTAATAAAACCATCCTTTCTGTTCTCCATGATTCTTCATTTTGCTCCGCTTTTGCATCATGTCCTGTGACAATGAACAAGGGTAGATCAGCCACAGAAATTTCTCTTCTAGCTTTTATTTTAACTGTCAAGTCTCATGTTTGTTGCTTCATGTGCCAAAGAGATGAGAAAGCAAAAGCCAGCAGTTTGTCAAAGCATGCTCGCCAGGGATTTGAGTACTGTTTCAGCTGTCGTCATGTCACCACATACACTTATTGATGTAACTTCTGATGTGCAGCAACAAATGGTAATTCTTCTTTCAGAGCACACTTCTGCCTGTGTTGGTGTCAGTGTTTTTGATCAATACACCACTGAGGCATCTTCCACCAGGAATACTGTTACAACTGTTGCTCAGGAACAACACTCTTTATGGCCCATTTCCTCATTTTCAGTGCTACATATGAGCTTTTTACTGTCATTCTCTCCTCAAGCACTATCTTCTCTAGCTTGCTATGCAGCTACTGCTCACTGTTTATCCACATCTCCAGTTCATGAAAAGGTTCACTGGTTTCTATTAGTATAAACTAGCTTTAATCAAAATAATAGGTCACTATCTGTATCATTCCAGGCAAACTTCAGTTCTTTCTGTAGCACTGGCACCTAATTGAGCCATTTCTTCACATTAGGCCTGACACTTACTTCTTATAATGTAATTTCTTGGGTTCACTGCGTCCTTTTGAACTTGCAGCCTCTGTATCTTTTAGTTATGATACTAGGTTTTGTGAGGCTGCTCCCGAGTCCAAGAATGGTGCTTATAGTAACCGATTTCTGACAGGACATCCAGTACTTCACCTGATTCTTTGTTTCTGAATCTCTTCTGCAAATGAAATCCAAACCAAAGATCTCCACCACTGCCACATGGCAGTGCAGTGGAGGGTCACATAGGCCCAAACCGGCCTACATATGCCTTGCCTTGCCTGGACATGTTTTCACAATATCACAGTATCACCAAGGTTGGAAGAGACCTCATAGATCATCAAGTCCAACCCCTTTACCACAGAGCTCAAGGCTAGACCATGGCACCAAGTGCCATGTCCAATCTTGCCTTGAACAGCCCCAGGGACGGCGACTCCACCACCTCCCTGGGCAGCCCATTCCAGTGGCCAATGACTCTCTCAGTGAAGAACTTTCTCCTCACCTCAAGCCTAAATTTCCCCTGGCATAGCTTGAGGCTGTGTCTTCTTGTTCTGGTGCTGGCCACCTGAGAGAAGAGAGCAACCTGCTCCTGGCTACAACCACCCCTCAGGTAGTTGTAGACAGCAATAAGGTCACCCCTGAGCCTCCTCTTCTCCAGGCTAAACAATCCCAGCTCCCTCAGCCTCTCCTCACAGGGCTGTGCTCGAGGCCTCTCACCAGCCTCATTGCCCTTCTCTGGACACGTTCAAGCATCTCAATGTCCTTCTTAAATTGAGGGGCCCAGAGCTGGACATAGGTTTGTTTTTTTTTCCTGCCCAAACCAGAGGTAAACACATTAAACGGACAAAAGGGGCACAATAGGCCTGGTGCCATAAAGTCTGGCCTGCCCAGGTTATATAATGTGGTTGTAAACATGTTGTATAAGCTCACGCGCTTAGCGTGTGGCCCACCTATGCTCTCCCCATATTTCGAGGTACTAGACTTGTGGACCCTTCCTAATTTGGTGTGGTTTGGCCTGTTGCCAGGAGCCTATTGGACAATATTGTGGCCAAAGGACCATCAATCTCGGCCCACATCTGATAAATAGGGCAATCCAGGTAAACAAGATGTTCTTGCCACTCTCTCCACTCACCCCTCCCTGCCTGCTGCCTGGGGCCACTACCTTTGTTCACTTTTGTGACCTTTTATTCCACAGCACTCTGCACCTATCTAGCGGATAATTGAACGAGGCATTCCCGGCTGGCTGCCGCTCCAGCCCGCCGCATCAGCCTGATCGTGTTGGTGGAGTCTTCTCGGACAGCGCGCCTCAATTCAAATTGAACTATCAGCTCCACATGAAATCAACCACGTGGCTTCCGCTATAACCACAGATACTGAACCTTCCCACTAGTGAGTATTCAGACTCTCTTGATTCAAGTTGCTAGGGAATTTTACTAACATTACCAGCAGCACCTTATGCCACGAGACTCTCTGACCAGAACACTTCTAAACCTCTACCAAGTTGCTTAATTCGTCTGTAAATAGACATTCTGTAAAATAGTTTCACCAACCGTATACAAAGAACTTGTGTGGGTAGCTGTACATAAGTTTGGGGGAAATTCTCTTTGTATATATTAATAAATTATTTAGTAACCTCAAATCGGCCTCATATCTCAGCCCAAATGCAGACTCAAACCCCTCCACAACAGGAAGTGCCACTGTCCATCTTACTTGATGAAACTACTGACTTTATGCAGTTTTCATCCAAGCTGATGACACTTCTGGTACCCTTGATGTACTGTTCTGCTAGTAAATGATGTCCAGGCAGACCACAAGATATTATCAGTAAAGCCTAAGCACTACTCTCCCACACCAGCGGCTTCCCTCTCCTCCTTACCTCTCTCTCTCCCTTCTTTTGTGAACTGACCCGTTCATATGATTCACCACTTCATATGTTTTCCCAAGCTTGACCTACCAAAGCTCTTGTTTTAATTTCCAGTTTATTAAAAATGCAAAAGGCAGTAAGTATGTGCCATGGCAATGCATTCATATACAGCTTTAGGTTTGCAAGGTCACAGTGTTTAAAGGCACTGGATGGGGAATAGACTTTTTAAATACTATCCCAGCAAATCAGTTTACTGAGGCCTTGTGTCAATTTTTCACGCAGGGTTTTCCCTACACTAGTTTAATGTTTGCACATTTATATTAGGAACACTACATGTACATCATTACTGTTCATTCCTCTAGTCTTCTACCTCAATACAACTCAACTTGTCACATTTATTAAATGTTCTCCTTGACTTATGCTCCTGTTATATGCACTGAACGCTAGGGATACTTTAGCTTGCCTCTGCAAGGTGCTGTGAACAGTATTTGAGAGTCACATTCCAGTCTTTTCTGGTGTCTCATCATGCTTACGCAGTGCCTACTTAGTCTTGGCATATGGTTTTATTCTGATGGCAGATCCAGCTGAATAAAATTCTAAATTCAGTTCACACACACAAACAAAAATCTAAGTTTTGAGAGGACTGAAAATATTTGCACTTTCATAGACTATTTGTCAGCAGTTTCAGGTGGAGAAAAAATTGTCAGGCTACAAATATTGGATCATTAGCCAAGGTCTGACTACGCAGTATTTTTAATGCCACCTCTCGCTTCGAAATGCTGCGTTACGTTATGTTACACAGTGATGTTGGACACACTGTGAATGTCACAGTCAACTAGCAAAAAGCCAGGGCTATCCCTTTCACTGAATTTAATTCCCACATATTAAGAGTTCCCCTCCTGCCTTGCCGGAACAGTGCTCTTCGCAGCTTTGCTGCAATGTCACTTTCTCTGTGGCACCTTTCATCTGAGGATATCAAAGCAATCAACAGACACATGCTAATGACAGGCCATTCTTAGAAGAGTTAAGAAATTATTATAACATCCAATCTATTGACCAGAAAACTGAATTAGAAATTTATTAAACTGAGTTGGAGTTTGATCAGAGGTTGCAAATGTTGGACTTTATCCCCAAAGGGCTGGCTCCCAGCCCCGTGTGTAACTCACAGATAAGACATGCACAGTTCCCAACAAAGGTTTCAGACTCAGCTCGGTGTTTTTGCACATGATGCCAGCACAGGCGCAGGTAGATGAGATGAAGGTATTAACTCCCATGCCCCAGTACAATTCATTATATTACACTGCTACCCTTATTACAACAAAGTGGTGTCATTAAAGCTAATCCTACAGAGTCCCACAGGAGCATGTGACCAGAATGAAAGTAGCAGGGCACAGTTCATGAGCCATTAGAGAAGCACTTTACTGCATCTTGCTGTCAGAATTAAAAGCCTAATTTTAAATGAAACAAAAAAAAAAAAAACCCAAAACACAACCTTTTACTTTGATAAATGCTTCCTGCTTCAAAAAGATACTCTGTTCTCATTTCTCCCCAGCTAAATGCCACCACAGCTGTAAGAGCCAACCACGTGTGTAGTCAGCTCAGGAATTATCCGCACAAATAAAGCGCACAGCTTGAAACATTGACTTCTTTCACGATCAAAAGGGTCTGGGAGACAACTGGACAGTTTGGATCAGGCAAAGGACAGGGCTTTTATTATTTTCAAAGAGCACGCCAGAGAATAGAGAAGCCCATGTGGCCCTGGTGGCAGTGATACGTTCTAACACTTTTCCTCATCCCACACAAGTCACTCAAAAGATTTGCTTTGGGTCTTTTTAGGGTTCGTTTTTTTCCATTTTTCTTTTTGTTGAAGAACTTTAGTAAGAAAAACCTGAAATACAATCAACTCTTTCATTAGCCTTTTAAATAGCATTCCCTGTCTAAGCTGCCTCCCCCACATGCCAAATAATAAATTGCAAATATTACCAAAGAAACATTGTTACACCAAAAACATCTCCATTATAGTACTACTAAGGAAATATGTGTTTTAATTACATCAAAATACAGTTTTATTTTTCTGTGTGTTTTCATATTAATTTGCTTCACATATTTCACTTCACTTTCTGAAGTGGAAAATAATACAGAAATATCCCTTTCCATCCTTCTTTACCTAATTTCATTCACCAGTTATATTCAACTATGTATGCTGAAATGAAAAATGTAACATGAGAACATTATTCACGAAAAAAAAAATTAAATGGTGAAATATTCACAATATCACTTTGTAAAGCTCTTCTTTTTAACAAAATCGAAGGGATTTGAGGATTTAAGTCATATGAAGAAGCATGCTCTTTAGAAAAATCCTTCTTTTTCAACAGCTACATATGCCAGTCCAAGTGGCAAACAATCTGACACAGAGCTATGTAACAGCTAAGCAATGTATTCCAAATAAAATATATTCCAGCAATTTTGTAGATTATTTTAATTCTAAATAGAAGTATTGTGGCAATAATTGCAATTGCTTTGATTTTGATTTCTTGACACACTAATCCAGAAGGACATAGAGTCCCACTTTGTTTTCCAGTTGTTGCCTACCCTATCATCTTATAACCACATATACCATGCAGTATCTTTACCAATGTCACAATTGATGATATTGAAATCTTTTATTCAAAACAAAACCTGTTCTTTAGAACCAAAAGAGATCTTCTTTAGTCCTATCTCAAACCAGTTTGTTTTTCAGAGAGGTGGCATTTTGATTGCAATCAATTTGCTGAAGAAAACTTTAGAAAACCAAACTACTATAGCCTCACTTGTGCAATAGATGGAACAATAAGGAGTGTAAAAATATATTGAATCTATAACAAGTATATCCTTCTTGGCTAGTATATTTTGGTTTTTAAGTATCACACAGAAAATCACAGGATTACCTGTAAAAATTATTAAGTTAATATTTCTTAGTTCTTCCATCTGAATATAAAGCTACATGACAGCATTGTCACTGCAGGCTAACCTGCTTTGTCTGCAAATGTAAATGAATGTCTCTGTGTGTCTACCAAAATCTCCAGCTTATTGCCAATACTGGAAACCTGCAGAGCAACTGCAGCCATTGTCCATACTAAAGATTGCTGTCGTAATACCTGTGATATGCTTAAAAGCAAGAATCCCCTTTGACCTGGGCAGCAGTTGTGTCAGTTCGTCCATGGCATTATCCGGCATTTCTTAACAGGGTTCTGATTCTTCAAAGTACATACTTCCAGTAAAGTGTTAGTTCAAATATACGTGAGGCCTAGAATCACTCACTAAAAAATACGTTCATAGAATGTCCTTCATGAGACATATTTGTGCACTTATATTTTTTTCTTATTAAAAAGGTTAGTTTGTCCTGATTGTAAAGCTTGTTCCCTAAAGACACTAGCTGGGAAGGGGTAGAATGGTATATGAAACAGCACTGAACTCATCTCCTTTATCAGAGGTGATAAAAAGGTAGTTACTGTGCCTGTGGTGTAATGAAGAGCGTATTAATGGCTACAGAACTTCTCACTGTATGTTGTTTGAAAGATGTTTCTGAAGTGGAACCTCCTCATCTGAAGCCTGAAACTTACTGTTTGATGGGATAAGCCTGAATAGAAAATGCTCTGATGAAATATATGTTCATATTTTGAAGGTGTAGATTCATAGTTTAAGAAGCCTGAAACCTTTTATTTTCCTGGAGCCTGTTTTGGGTTTTTGTTTTGTTTCAGAAACAACTGTCTCCTTTTCTTGCTTTTCTATCAAATACCAACATAACTTATATATTTAGAGCCTAAGAGATGGGGAAGGAAGAGGACATTTTTTTGTTGTAAACATCACTACGCAATAGTTGTAAATTAAATCATGGGCAAAACATTCCAGAAGAAGATTCCAATCTATGCAGATGGGAGAAACAGCAGTCAGTCAGGGTGAGGATTGTTATCAAAAACACCCATTTGTATCTCATAGTGAGAGCACAAAAGTAGAAACATGTTTCCTTTAAATACACAAAAATCAGAATTATTTCTGAGATGCAATAATGCTGGAAGACTCCACCAAACACGAGATGATTTTGAGCAAATCAGACAGATTTTCCAAGCAGAGTATCCAGCCCTGAATGTCTGAAAGGTTAAACACAACACATTTGGGAAGAGATACAAGAGAGACAGAAGGACTTGCACAGACATGGGACTGGACTAAAACTTAGCTCGCAGAAAGAATTTGGTGATGGAGTGGATGGAAGGGTAACGAAGACAGACATATAATATGAAGGCAATAATTAAGAGGAGGTATGATAAGAGAGGAATTTAAGGAAAATGAGAGAAATAAAGTGCTTTGGGTTGCCTGGTTGAATTTCATGGAGTCAAAAGGCATTCAGTGTGATTTACTAACAGGCTGCTGAAGGCACTTGAATCTCAAAATGTCTCTCCCAATTTGTTATGAAATAACAGCTGGCAGCAAACAATGAACAGTGCTCACATGTTTCTAATTAAATGTATGGATGCCACCCTCTAATCCAGTTATGCATATGCTACTTGATATAAAGCTTCAACAGACATTGACCAGCAATGTACAAGTACAGAAACAGATGTGTGCAACGAGAAACTACAAGCAAGCATGACCTGCAAACACCATGCATAATAAAAGACATTGTTTTAGAACTGGGTGTGTCAGCCTGATGGTATGATGAGTTTTTATGCTCAAAATACTGAAATACTATAGTATTTCTTTCCCTTCCAAATTTCCTTCAACACTTCCAGACCAATAAGGGCTAATCAGCTACAGATATTCAGCTGGCACATATTGGTGTAAATTAATTAACCTCAACCCAGTGCCTGAAGTCATCCCTGTACAATCTCCACTCTACTTACCACTTGCATCACCATCTCATGCAGCCAGTTTCTGTTTCTCCTCTAATTAAGTCCTTATGGACTTTTTGATATGCAGGTAAAACTGCATATCAAATATGCAGTATCGAATATAAATATAACTTTTTTCAAGATATCATACACACTTAATATTCCCCATGACATTGGCAAATATATTTCTCTGTTCCCTCCTTACTGATAGGAAAGGTAAGAATTAAGTATAGGGCACTGTCTTGGCTACAAATTAAGACCACACTAGCAGTAAGTGAGACTGGAAGCCAGAGATACCTGGTTCCTTGCTCCCATCCACACATCAGAGCACATTATCACCTCAGGAAAAGGAAAAAAATCTGTCTTAATGCATTAACTAAAGGCTGAATCCAGTCCATTACATCAGGGAAAACGTTTAGGGAAAAAAGAGTACTGATTTGCCATACTAAGCACTATCTTTATGCAAAAATTCACAATTGCTATCATTTCCCTTAGCTTTCAGTACCCAGTTTCTATGAGTGGTGTTCTTTCCTCCAGATAAATATTGATAGTTTGTGGCTGTTTGTTTGGGTCATAGCAGTACATTTTAGATGCAGGGTTTAGGCTGGAGTCTGCTTCAGGCGTGTGCATGCCTAGAACTAATAACAGAGATTTGCCTTGGGAATAAACACACTTCTGAGCATACAAAACCTGCCAGATTTTGTTTGACTCCGAGTGTATTAGATAAAATTGCAAGTTCGTATTAAATCTACCTTCTCTGCCCACAAGCTAGAAGACAACTGAAATAGTTTCAATAGTGTTTGAAGCATGATTTGTCCTGCTGAGTGTGTGCAAACTGAGCAGGTAGGTTTTCTTGCAGGCAGAACAACCTGTAAATCACTACCTCTCACCATCAGAGCACTGTGCTGCAATACCTGAACAGGACAGAGCTTAGACAGCTTCTCATTTGGATTCTGAGCTCAGCTCAGAGTCTTTGGGAGGACTCACTACTCTTTAATACTTTTCTTTCTATTTTTATTTTTCAAAATAAAGGGCTGCAATTCATCCTCATAACAAACAGTGCCATTTCGAAGCTAAGGAAAAGGACAGACTCCTTTTGTAATACGGTCTGCACTGGCTATCTGACCCTACCTGAGAAGTGTGGACCTCTTAGCTAAGGACAAGCACAGAATCCTTGAAGGCTTGCAAAGCAGTGGAAACCTAGGACGGAGAGACTGCTCTGTTGAACCCTGCTGAAGAGAAGAGCAGCTGAATAAAAGCCTTTAGTGGATAGACTGGAACCAGTGGACAGACATCAGTGAATAGTGTGAACCCTGCACAGTGAATAGAGTGACCCCTGCTTCTGGCATATCTATGGACTTTTTACTCCAAAGAACAAAAAAAACCAAACACAAACAAAAACCCCACAAATATAGCATAAGACAATAATGTGTAAAATTCAAGCTAGACAAATCATCTTAAACTTGCCTGTGATGAACAGTCACCACGAATTAAGGCAACACATTACAGCATGGGACTACAGAAGGCAGACCGAAGCGATGGAACCAAAGTGTTTCTATTTTATAGGAGGCCCTTGTAGCCTTTCTGGTGGAGAAAATCTCACTAGCAAGCCACACTGTGGGTGATGGGGTTAGCACAGGCATAGAGGAGGCCTTGCTACACAGCATATCACGCAACAAGGCTCTGGAGTTCCACAGTCCTTACTTGTGAGTAAGGAGATGTTACAGGAAATGAGAATTATCTGCTCAACAAATCAGAGATGAGGACTTCAAATTACTACTGTTACATTCCAGGAAGGCAGTGCTTGGTTATTATGCAGAGTCCTGTTACCTTGGTGCTGTCCTTTTCTCCTCTAATCAAGTGTTTCTTTGTCAATCATTGGACATGTTACTTATGAGTATCACTGGGTAAAGTTCAATATTTCATGGTTTTCGTGTGAGGAACTAGACTAGTGTTCATTAGCAAGCCCTGGAACCTGAACCCAGCCCTTGTGGCTACAAATATCACATCCACCTGCTTTCAGCACTTCCCAGCATCTGTCCCCAAAAGGGGCAGATCCATTATCAACACCCAAGACAAAACTTCTCCCTCAAAAGTCAACTTCTATGAACATCAGAGGGATTTTCTTGACTATCTCAGCTTTGTTTGGTTCAGTATTTGTTGGGCTAGCATGCCGAGTACTTGACATTGGTCTTTATCCTCATACACAACTGTTCAATATCTATAAGCATTTTTCCAGTCGTGAATCCATAATACAGCTATAAAAACTCCTTGTTAATCTGAGTCATCATTTGAAAACATTAAGTAAAAACAAATCTAGGATCCAATCTCAGTTAATTGAGTTCTTAGGTATAGCAAAACCAATTCTTTTACAGCATGGGGCATTTATGTTTAAGTTGATATTGGACTATTGCAACGGCAAACAATTTTTTTCCTAATATGCTCAACAGTAAAACAAGCATTTCTGATTAGATGACCTCAGCTACCTACAGCTCTCACATACTGAATATAAAGCAATACAAAGTGATCCCACAGAGGCTGAGCAGGACTTTAATTGCAAGTTGTGGATATTTGTCTGGATTCCTTTCTTGTGTAAATACAATTAATTCAGGGACATGCTTCTAAAAGATGACAAGTTCTATTTAGGATTCTGTAAAACTCCTCTAGCACTTTTGCTCTGGAGAATTTTAAAACAATCACAGAAGGTTAAGATGTTGTGATGAATAAACAAGCACCTTTAAAATGTACATCATTACAAGTATTGCTTCTTAACAACTGTATTTTTAAGAAGGAAGACATATTCAGTAAATGCAGTAAATATTTATTCTTACCACAAGACTGCTGTCCAGAGATAGTCTTTTCCCAATTTCCCTTTTCTGTAGCTGTCTTTTTCTCTCCATAGCTGAGGTTATTTGTTTTCCTTTTGATCAACTAGAACTGTCAGACTGTTTCCAGCATCGCTAAAAAAAGAGAGAAATTAAATGCACATTTCAATATCCTACTTAACAGTTCTTGTCTTTCATCATTAACTTTGTAATAACCCAGCAGCTAATGACTTTGTGTCTATAGTAGGCTCTGTTCCAGGAACAAATGTTCTATGCCAAAAAAGCTAAACTCTCCAGACAGAAATATTACCAATATGTTTGGGTCACTTCTCAAAGATAGAAAAAAGTCTGCTACAATTGTCTTTATCAATACACCTCATGTTTTCACAGTCTCTTTTGAGCTGGGCTGGGAGCTGGATTTGCAGAGCCAATGAACTACCTGGGGCTGGGGGGGGCGAGGGGGGAGGGAAACAGTTCATTTCACATTAATTGCACTCCTCAGTAAGCCCTGCTTGTTGGCACATCTGTGCTGCTACTATGATGTACACATTTTGGACCTTATCCTGAAGACTTCTAAAAGCTTTCAACTCCTATTTTCTTTAATGAGACAAACGCCCTCAGCAGTTTCCTTACATTTTTAAGGTCAAAGATTCAGCCATGATAATCAGAGAGTCCCAACTGCCTGTACAGCATGACTGGGGAACTTCACCCCATAAAGCTATCACAGAGGGAATTAGCCTTCCCACTTTTGTAGGGTTTCTCTCTTTACCTAAATTTTCTTGATGATATATGTAGTGGAAAGTTTTAGCTTGTAATTTAAGTAGTATTTATTTTATGTGATTTGGGAATATGGGTAAAGCTAATGAATTTACTCAATATTTATGGGAAGTAGTAGAATAATAACAGAAACAAAAACCAGAATGTAAACTACATTCAGGCAGTCAGATATGCTCATAGACACAGAATGAAACACAGGAATTTTCTCCTACATCTCACAATGACTGCATTTACTGTATCAGATAGCAACATCCTATCTCTTCATCTGGGCAAACTACCTTTAAGGACAAAGATTTCACTACAAAAATTTGTCCATGTTGTTTAGTCAAGATTTTATGTGGAAGCCAATGTAAAAACAGAGTTCTAGTAAGGTTGAGATCACCCTAAAGTGGTACTTCATGCTAAGACTAGTGAAATTAGTTGCATTTCATTGTTAAACAAAGACTAAGCAAAAGACAAATTTGTATGTTCCTGATACTTTTTACTTACTGGGACAGCACCTGCAGTGGCAAATAGGCAGGTGATGCACGAATACCACTGGGCCTGACTTAGGGTGAGGCAGCTGGCATTTCCAAAAGAAGCCCTCCAGATATATTTCCATGCCTATGCATAGATTTGAGTTCTCATGCACCTGTGAACGACTCCATCTGTCACTGTGGCAGTATCAGGCAGATAAAATCACCACAGCTCCTTCCTCAGGTTGTTCCCAGTGCTGTGCCACGAGGACATACTTGAATTTGAATGTGGGCCAAGCAAAAACTGCCTGCAATGAGAGCAGGACACCCCAGACTAAACCTCTAAAGCCAGCTGGAGCTCAGAGGGCTCTCAGAAACACACAAAGTGGGATCATCAGGTACAGTGTGGGCATTACAACTGGGCCTGCTCTTGTAAACACTTCCCATAGGGAAACCATAATTTGTCCAGCTATCAAGCCACCCAGTGGTAAACTCAGCACCCTACTAAGCAGGACCTGGTGTCTCATACACTTGTTTTGTACTTCTGTTCTAGACTTGTGCAATATCAGAATTCAGGCCATTTTCCCCAAAATGGATAAAAACTAACCTCTATATTGCATGTGTTCTCCAGATGTATGTATGAGAACATGTACACACAATGGTAGGAAAATCTGAGTTCTTGCACTGCCTTGTGGGCTTTTTTCAGATTTATCTATAAGCCTTCCCTAGTTTAGTGCCAATCCTAAAGCTACATGTACTATTATTTCAGCTAATAAGGAATCTCAGTGGTGTGCTATCACATAATTACCTTTGTTTCCTGATTAGCTATCGTGTCTCAAAAGAAATACCACAATAGACTTGAACAAACACAGAAGCAAGGTATTACACTGTTCTTGTGATTATGCCAGAACTCAGCAAAAGAAAGACCTTACGTAATCTTTATATCATACTTCTGTGTATTCATCACACCTGGAGAGTTTGACTTCCACTAAGGGAGTCTTTGTCGATCAATGAGCACAAAACTACTTACAAGTGAGCCATAGAGAGCTACAGTTGAAGCCAATTAACCCTGTAGAAGATCAAGTATTCAATATAAGTGTCTGAAGTTTCTGTCTATGGGTATTCAGTGGAACCACCACAAATTCTACTTTAGAAGTAAAAGGATAAAGGATTATAATTTATTATTCCTATAGTTTCCATTCTATGCTACCTTGGGCACTTCAAGGACTGGATTTACTGTAGCCCTACCTAGCAGAGCACATAAACCTACTCATGTACTGGTGAAGCAGCCTCAGACCTGTAGACTCCAGTCCTTCCCACAAACGCACCATGGAGGCTCCTCTGGGCATGTTGCCATTAGCAGGTTGTCACAGATGTCTCCTGGGGAGTTAACAACCTAAGGCTGAACCCACTTAATGTTTAAAATCAAAGGTAATTATCAGACAAGATAACACAACACATCGCCTTTATCAGCATATGCTGGTGCCTCAAAGTACTCAGCTCTGGAGGCCTTTAAAAGAAAGCTGATCAGAGTGAAGTACTTAAAAACAGAACAACTCTCCCTCTTGGAATGGTCATTTTTGTGCATCATACTGCTTCTCACAGAGGAAAAAAAAAATTACCCTCCCAAGTAAATCTCTCTTCCTCTGAGACCAACCAAAAGACTAACAACAGTTCCAAACAGAGCTAATGCATCCACCAGGAAGCCCAGCAAGGGAGAATGGTTGTCCAGGTGGAACAGTTTCAAAATATAAAAACACTGAGAATCATTTGCCCAATCATCAGAAATACTATGTTTATATTACCAAGAGAACAGGCTGTAGAAATTTATCTGTCTTCCCTGACCAATTTGCTTGTCAACATCTTTACAGGACAGACCCCAGCGATCAGCATTCAGACCCTGACTGTCCCATTTAGCTTGGCTGAACTGTGAACTATTGCAAAGCCACTTCTGATTTATGGTGTTTTCACTGATGCTGCATTCACATGCACATTGCCAAATCTTGGGGGGCACATCTTACAGTTCTTTGTGCTGCAGGAAATGTTTCCACTGTAGGACTCTTCTCTGAGGTACTATAGAGTTCACCTATGCTGAGCACACTGCAGAAAGCACTGCAGATAGGCACACTGGGTGATTAAGCCTGCATCCTCAAGAAATATGCAGGGATCAATCTAAGATAATGCAGGTCCCAGATGTCTTCCTACTGTCTTAGTTTTACATTGAGCTGAGAGAAGAAGGCTTTGTGTGGACACAGGAAAAACTCTCAGAGGAAGACCTAAGTAGGATCATGCTTCAATGTGGTATACCATCACTGTTCATAAAGCCAGCAAGCCAGAGGCATCAGCTTGATTATATATCCTAAAGTGCAGTATTTTTAGTACTCAACACAAGAATGTTCATTACTTCAAGAGATAGCTCTAAAACTATGCCCTGGAGAAATGGTGTGATTAACAGGGAAATGCACTCTCTAAAATCTATGCAAGAAAATTCTTGGATTATAATACCTCCTTCATTTCTAGTAGTAACAAAGGATGATTGATTCATACTGCTTTAGCTGATGAAAATGTACAACATTATATTCCTTAGATAAGCATCCAAGATACTTTCAGACAGCTTGAAACCACAGTTACATTTCAACAGAGCTAAACCAACATATGCCAGCTGGGAACTAGCACACAGTATATCTCTTTGGTAACTGGAAATGGCTGTATTTATTTTTCTGTCTCTTACAAATTAGTATAAATTCAGCAGTTATGACACATGACAAAAATGACACTTCTTCAAACTAGCACCTTTCATTTAAATTCTGGTTAGACATAATGCAGCCTCCCCACCCTCTGCTTTGCACACATTGATGTTGCCAGAAGACCAAACTATCTCTGGGGCAGCAACATATTCCCTCTTGGCAGTCTGCTTGTCTTTCTGAGCTCCTAAAAAGAGGACAGGTTTTGTGATGTTTATGTCAAACTCTTGGGTAACAGAATGAGGCCACGGTTTTACAGGGATTGCCTTTAAGTGCTGTGTTTCTACTCACAGTGCTGCTTGTTCAGCAGCTATACCTGAAGATTGAAGGGGAGCAACTAAAGCTGCTACTGTCTCTCAGCATTGAAAGCAGATGTAAAATGATATCACTAGCACAGGTCAGGAAGCAGTCATGAGAAAGTAAAGATTGTCATCAATGCAAATGTTAGTTAGAATGAACAGGTGACTTAGAGGTGAAAGATTTTATATCTCATTACCAATCTCTGGAATGATTCAGTTTCCCAAGAACCTAATTGAATTGAATCTGTCATTGTCTGGCTGTGTTTCTTTTGCCAGCTCTAGTGCTAACTCTCATGCATGCATGCTTCCTTTTCTTGTGGTCTTTGCAGGAAAAGGGGTATATAAGACACATTTCAGAACTAAGAGGAAAATAGATTTTAGAATTAAATAGTTGACATGTATTCAACAGATCAAAGACTGTTCTGTTCTATAAAAACACTAGACTTATCTTACCAGCCACAGGACAGATAAAAACTAGTACAAACGTTTTGAGTAGTTCCTTTTGGCTTCTGTTTTCAAATGGTAGAGCATTCAAATCATCAGAACAGGAACAGCAGAAAACCCCACCTGCACAAAAGATGAGCAAACCCTACCTTATGATTAAAAGTGAGCTATGAAAGTGGCTTCATTACTCCATCCCTATCTCACTCCTTCATGGTATTTAGCCTGATCATGATTAAGTGATGAAGAGGAAAAGTAATTCCAAAATTCTGTTTTGAGCTGATGTTTCAAACTTTTACACCTGGGAAATGTAAAACTACAGCAACGTATGCATTCTACAACCTGAAATGAAGCTGAATGTTTTTTTGTTTCACTCACAGTGTATTTCATAGCCTGGCCATGAGCAGAGCCTGCCTTCTTAATGCCCAATACTCCCAGGTATTTGCTTAGGCTGGTCAGCAGTTTGTTAGCGATCGTGTATACATAGTACATTCACCTCCACTGGTTTAGGCTGCTATTTAGATATGTAAGCTGCATTTTTGCAGAGAGAGAAGGAGAATGTGCCATGTGCCAGCATTAATGAGTTAATTAAATTAGAAAAATTCCAAGACAGGAACCTAAAATGCTTAGATAAGTGGAATACTACGGGAATTTACAGGGCAGCAAACACAGCACTGCTGTACCACTCTGCTTATATATCTAGATAATCTGACCAGTTTAGGCAATTATATATCTTTTAAAATGTCAAAACAGAAAAAGAGTCTTTCCTAGTTCTCCTCTTTCTTTTTTTGTATGAGATCATTACTTTTGATACACCTCAAATTTCTCACAGTCTCTAAAGCTGTTCCAAAGAACATTGAAACTGGACAGGCAATGCACAAAGTCAGCCATGCTCTGCAAGTCAAAACACTCCTAAACTCAGTGGTGCTTTAGTTCTGGTTGGGAACTGTACAATGGCCATCCATAGGGCCATGATAGTATAGCTCCAAGGAAGCATGGGAAGAAATGGAGCTAGACAAGGAAGCTTCTCACTTTTGCTGTGATTTTCATTATGATGACACTGACATATTGCAGTCTACAAAGAAACTGAAGGTTGGCTAATTTGAGAGCCAAATACAGTGGATCTCTCCTGCTTTTAGCCCATTCTTTGAACAAGAATCAGAAGAGCACTAGGATAGCCTCATGCAATTTTAGACTGGCGATAGCTTGATAGCAAAGAACAGACTTTTAGTACAATGTTATAGAAACACAGCATTTAAAATAAAGTGCCTTGGCTACTAAATTTCACCCTCTTTCAAACACAGTTTTCAAAACATATTTATGTTTCCTCCATGCAAGATAATCTTCCATTTATTCAGCATACTTAAACAAACAGTAAAGCCTTCTATAACATTGTTTCCAGAATTTAAACAAGTTAAGATTAAGGGCTTAATTCTAGAAAAGCTATCAGTGTGTTCAAAATAATACCAGGAATTTTAATAAATCAGAAAATAAAGAATATGGCATTAAAGATGTTATTACTATGACAGCTGTCAAGATGAATTGCATGAGAAGCATTTAAAAGATTTATATCTCAGTATCTCACCAGGTTAATTAAATGGATGCACGCATTCATTCAAGAGGATAAGGTGGGTTGCAATGACATAAAATGAGAGGGCACAAGATTAGGTTCTTTCAGCATTAACAAGAACAGGTTGAACTGATATAATTTCCGTATTCTGTAATAAGCATGATTCATCCATTGCCATTTGCAGCTCTCATTTTATTTCTGGGAGATTTTAAAAAAAAAAAAAGAAAGAAAGAAAAAAAAGGACCAAGCATGAGCATTTATAGACTAACATAATCAAAGCTTTAACCTTTTCAACATTTTCTGTTTGGATTGGCTGTCCATTTTTATCATGGGGTTCCAGGGCCATGCCGCAGGGAGCAGAAGAATCGCCAGTAAATTACACCAAAGAATGCTGGAAAGGTCAAAGGATTACTCTCCCCCGTTTGCTTTTATGAGACATATGAAGCATTCATATCATGCAATAAAATTATTGAGACAAAAATGATGAAAGATAAGCAGACAGAACGCATGAATCTGTTGTCAGGACAGCATGGACGAAAAGGATATATTACACTGTTATCATCCATAAAAAACAGATTATGACAATGGTGTTTGTGTATCCTCTGTTCCTGCACTGAAATTAAATCCTTCTGAACGCTGGAAGACCTGTGTCCAAGAAAGAGATATCCAAGCAAGACTGGGGCTATTCAGGCTGAAGAAAACATTAGATCCAAAGCTCCAATTTCTTGGGTGAGTTTCTAATCACTTGTTACTGCATATTAATTGTTACTATATAGTATCAGTTACTATATACTATTAGAAATCAGAAGGTTAGACTCAGAGATCTTCCAATCCCTACTGTTCTATAATTCTATGTGATATAGGTTATTACATGGTAAAGATGGATTCCTTTAGCCATGGAGAAATGTTTTGCAACCTAGGCTGTTAATGTCCAAAAGGCATGCTTCTGAACATGGCAAGAGCATCAGTTATCTCTGTGGGCTTCAACACATATTTGTCTTCCTTGGGAACCACAGCTAAGCTTAGGTCAGAAGTGGGAAGTTCTGGGCACCTGAAGAAGATGAACTCCAGGACCTAAGGAAATGTCACTGTTTCTATTCACAGATACAAAGGGTCGTGTGGAGATTTTCAAGGTTCAAAACCAAATGTCCAGTTTATGCCTCAATAAAGACTGGGTGCAGCTCTTATAATCCAGTACATCATTATCAGAGCTGGTTGCTTTTCAGGGTAAAATGGAGAAAAGTGATAGCAGATACCCAAATGGGAACCTCATTAAGTTTCAAACATTGAATTGCAAATCTTCAAAGGCAGTGACAC
The DNA here is from genome assembly GCA_013400475.1 of Tricholaema leucomelas. Classification (NCBI taxonomy): domain Eukaryota; kingdom Metazoa; phylum Chordata; class Aves; order Piciformes; family Lybiidae; genus Tricholaema lacrymosa; species Tricholaema leucomelas. The sequence continues at coordinate 286,205 of WAAF01009042.1, read as the reverse complement.
CTGGCTTAGAAAGTCAATAAAGATAACATACTAAATTTATATCTATTCATCTAATATGTTGCAATGTTCAAAATGTTTAATTGCATGCAATTAAATCCAACATCTGAATCTGTCTGACAGACAACAAACTGGAGAGAAGAATGTCAAATATACAGTCAAATATGCACTCAAATATGCTACATTTTGCCCAGTTTGATTTGTGTTTTCTCCTTATTTTTCTTTCACTGGAGTAAATCAAGGCACTACTCAAGAAAATCCAAGAATTTTAAACCAACATGTAAGACCTATGTCAGGGTCTCTGTTGTAAACAGTGGTGGACTGGCAACTCAGTTTTTGAAACTAGAAGTAGGAGCTTTGTTGGGGAGGCAGGGAATTAATGTGGCCCAGTCAGGAATATATATACATAAAAATGGAATTATTTTATTTTCCCAAAAACCTGCTCCGAAAACTATATACAGAAATTAATTTAGTTCTAATTAGCTGATTCAGTTAGATTGAGAAGATCTACAAGGATACCATAGGTAAATTTCACTCTTTTAGAAGTCAGAAGTTGGAAAAGGCTAAGCTACTAAACATAGCATCCCCCACTATTAATCATGCCGAGTCAAAAGTTTACTCACAGGTGAGTCAGGCTGGCTGAAAGGGCGTTCCAGATGCTTGCCCCCTCGCTCTCTTTCAAGAGACATCCGAGGCTCGTTAAGGCCTATCAAGCCTGCATAAAGGGGGTGCTTACGATGGGAAGCCGCCCAAAGCAGAGACGGTCCTGTCCCTCAGGAGCTTGTCCTTCGGAGCGCCAGGGAACTCCTTCTGCAGGAACTATCCAGGTGGGGGAGAACTCTAAGGCGGGAACCCCAAGGTGGGCAGTACCCCAATATTTATACCCTTCCCAAAGAGCCAAGCACCACTGCCTAGGCGCGAAGACCACAGCCAAGCCCCAGCCTGGTTCCAGCGCAGGCATCTGCACGGGGCACCCCTCGTGCCAGAAGGGCCCTTTGCTCCCCCACTTCACGCCTGCAGAGCAGGGGTGGGGGGAACAGGCCTTTTCGCGCCTTTTCCTCTCCCATTCAAACCACAGAGGGAGAGGAATTTTGGGGTATACCGGACTCCAGGACAAGCTTGTGATACATGCCTGAAGATCTCTTCTTCTGAGACAAAGGCATTTCAGTCAGCACCTCTTCTGCCTGCCCATCTGTCCTAATCACAGTCCACAGGGACCACTAAAAGTCATCAGTCCTTTGTGCATGCAATATCCCTTTCACCTGCACTGCTAGAAGATGACGGCCGCAATGGTCACAGGATGACTCTGTGCTCTGAATACAAGCCTGTCAGACACCACAGACTGCACAGACCTGGGAGCTTTTGGCCTCTCTTGTTTCCCATTCACTCATTTTGCAGTCTGTGAACAGTAAAATTATTTTGCCACAAACATTTCTAACAGTACGTTTTGATGAATGAAAGCAGTTTGTGAGATGAAGTCTCCCCAGTGAATGCTACTTGGTTTGGTCTTCCCTGGCAGCAGAGATGAAAGGAATGAAAGATCCTTTATTTACTGATGTATTCAGCTCCTGGATATGAGGAATTATTGAAAATCTTAACTTAGTGAGAGTGTTCAGATATCTGGTTTTACTCTACAAAGCACACTGGGTAACACTTAGAAACTTTCACGTGGCTCAAAATAGAATTCCCAACATAAAATAAGTATTGTAAAAACACTTTCACAGTTTGTAACATCTTCAGCACCTAACTCTGCACATCCTCCTCAGATAACCAAAGTCATTTTCATCAGAGGGAATATTTCAATGTCTAGACTGTAGAATTTGTTTCTAATGAATCTGGAGCTTTGTGGGTTGTAACACTGTGTCTCACATTTCACCTTGCTGTACAGACACTCCCAGCAGGCCAGGGCACATCCTTACATTACAGGCAATAACTTTATAATGAAGGCATTAGTTCAATAACAGCTCAGAAAACCAGCTGAATCAAGCTCATAATCCTGTTCTGTCTTATGAAAAATAAGGGAAGATAAAGTACGGTGAAATATATATCATCCTCTCATGACCTCAGAAGAGGGTAAGGGACAAATGCTCAACTTGTCTATCTGCATAATCTGAAAAGAGCTCCTCCACATTACCAAGACTTAAGTCCAGCCTGGGGAAGAAGAAGAAAAGAAAAAGAGGGCAAATCCAGCACCAGTCAAACCAGGACTGAGCCTCTAGTCTAGCCTGAAGAATAGGCTGCAGCATGGGAACAAAGCAAAAAAACATGCAGGCTCATTAAGATGAGCAGCTCTGGGTGCTTCCCGTGCTGGACATCATGCACATCTGCAAGAAAAATTCTTCATATGTTACTCATCTTCTCTGCAAATGACCTTTACTGAATCCCACAGAACTGTACACCTAAGCCACCTACAACTACTGCTGCAGTTCCTTAGGCTCTGTGGTTACCTCTATTCACTGCTACAAACGAGACAAGTAAAACAAATGTGTACCAGAGCTGAAGCTGGAGGGGTCAAAACTAACTTAGCTTCTGCAGGCTAAGTTCAGCTTTTGCATAAATTAGAAGCCTGCTCTCATTTCAGCTAACAGTTTCAAGGATCAGACCCAAAGGAAATCACCTCCACTATTTCCAGTGACATCTCTCCTACATATTCATGCTCACTGCTGAAAAGTACTAGGGTACCACCTTCAGTTTTATTGTGGGCTGTATTCCCTATACATCAATGAGTTTACATCAAGAAAAACTCTAGGAAGATATTCCCAGTCAATTTGAATTCACTTTGTTCTTACACAATAGAGCACACAGGACTGTGGGACAGCAAGATCATAAAATTGAAAGAAACAGATACACACTGACTGAACTCCATCTTCAGTTTATGGCCAAAAAAACCCATTATGAAAATGTTAAAAATAAAAGATGTTCCATCCCCGTCCATATTTCTTTAGGCAGTGACAGAACATGGAACAGTGTTGGCATACTGAACAGGCTTTCACCTCTTTTTAGTCTGCAATGCTAGAGCAATCTAATCTCAAACGCTGAATTCAGTTCTGGACCAAAAGAATAGAGACAAACTTGATGGAATTCAGACAAAAGCAGCAAAGTTGATTAAAGTATTGACTTGGTGGGATATGATTAACAAGTCCCTTCATAGTAGTTTCAAACAATGACAAAAAAAGAGACCAAAAGGGAAAGGAATAACTGTCCAGGTAAGTCTGCAGGATGTACACTAGTGCTAGAGAAAGTGAGAAATTGATTAGGTTTTTGACAATAGATGGAAAAGAAATAAAGGGGGAAATGTTGCTGAGTATCTGAAGAAATTACATAAAGTGAAATCCAATACAGATTGATTCCCTGAGAATCAAAGGAACACTTGTCATACAAAAGAAAATAAGGCAGGACAAAGTACAATAAAATATACTGGAAATGAGGATGGTGCCAGGAATGTGTTGTTTGAAGGTCCTGATGGAGAAGAAGAGAGTCCTCTCTCTCTTTCTTCTCAGAGTCTCTCTTTATACATTGCAGTGGTTGATCCACATTAGAGACAATTAGAGTTCACTCTTTCAGGCTTTTGTTTGGGGTAGGAAAAAGAGCTACTCCATTCTTCCCCCTGTGCAGTCAGCTGCTGGTAGTGCTCACTCCAGTTTCTCAGTGGGAAGACTGGCTGTCTCACACTGATTTCTAATTTTTCCATCTGCCAGAAACTTAATGAAAATGTAAATTGAAAAACATCCATGAATTTCCTACTTCAAAGGTTCATAACTTTCCTATGTTTTATATCATTCTGCCAGCCATCAACTCATCTGCAGTCAGTGCTACCAAATGAAAATGGGAAAGAGCATATAGTCTGCCTTCACAGATAATAATCTCAAATCTCTCTCTCAAGCATCCATCCATTTAGAATTCAAAGTAAAAATCATTAAATTCTCAAAGAAGAAAGGACTACTGACATTTCAGAAGTTTGTCAGTCACTTAAATCTGGATGATATTTTTGCTCGTAGCAGCAACAGTTGGCTTGGCACAGGATTCTTCTGCCACTTTCTCTTATAGAATTCATGTTAATGCCTCAAATGAATTTCCCCTCTCTCCCTCCTCCAATTATTTATTGGAAATAATGCCATGCAGGTTTAGATAAAGCTTTTAAGATGATAGTTTATGCAATAAACTATCAGTCTTGCAGTAAGTTTATTGCATAAACTTGCAATAAGTTTATGCAATATACTTCCAGTCTTGCAATAAGTTATTCAATGTTATTGTCTACCTTGACTTCAGCTGTTGAAAGAAAAATATTTGTAGTGGTGAAGAGAAAAGCATTACTACACTTGTATATTTGAATGATCCACTTTGAAATTTGAAGTGCATCTTGAGACTAAATATGACTTTAAGTATTTTGTTCTGCACAAGGTTTATTAATTTGGGGAAGTGAGGAGGAAGATGTACAGTTTTGGACATAAGCAGGTAAGAAAGTATACTTGGCTCATTTCAGTTAAGTCTTAAGTGCCCATGATTTTGAGCTGGATCTTTGCTCTTGAGTGAGTGGTTTAGGTTGATTCACTAACTTTTGCTTCCTCAGCTTCTATTATGTACTATGAAGGTAGCAATATATAGTATGAGCCATTTACAGAGTAATTCTTCTTCGTCAATGACTTCATTAGTGAAGCTTTCTATTAGTGCTTCTGCTCTTGATCATTATTTTCCCCTGTCTGCCAGATGTGTACATCACTACACACCCAAACAGAGGAATGATTCTTTATCTAAATTCTGCATGATGCAGTAGAAGACATTCAGTTCTCATTCACCTCTTGGCTACTCTGTCAAAATGAATCTGACTGAAATGCAACTAGGACAGAATTCAACAAAAATGTAGAGAAGTGCTTGTGACCAACCAACTGATGACAGCTATGTAGGCAACATGCCAGATATCTCACACCACAGATTTAAACCCAACTTCCTTGCAGAGAGAAAGGAAGGAGAAAACCAGTCAGGGCCTTAGTGGGACTTCTTGCCCAATAATGTGTCCTAAATCCACAAGAAAGTGTCACATCTTTTTTGTCTTCTTGGATCCTTTGAGATAGATGTTAACCTCTGCTTTGCTTTAGGCATGGGTAAGCCACCTCATCTCAGCCGACTATGATAGGAACTAAGGGGATCTAGCCTCCTACTGCTGCAGCTTAAGTTACATACTAGAGAGGAGAAGTTCAGATGCCTCCTGGAGTTTCAAAATCTTGAACGTTGCACCCAAGCTCAGAAACTCCCTGTAAAGCACAGGATCCAAACCTGGAGTCCAGGTAGAGAATAACTTGCTTCTAAACCAGACAACAGCCAGTGGGTGAAAGGGAGATGGTAGTGCTTTACCAGGGAGATAGGAAGATTTCTTCCTAGCCAAAAGCAAGGAAAACATTGCTCAGGGTTTGTGGTTTGCATCTCTACTGTCAGGCAGCCTATGGTTGTGTACTTTATAAACCTTTCCTTTCTCAGGGTTGCGCTGAAAACTATCATCTAGTCAATAAATTCTTATCAACGTCTGCTTAAAGGTTTTTCTTCTGACAGGAGATTTTTGCAGTAATCGAGAAGAAAAGCAATTCACTTGATTAAAGATTGGTAAACATAAATGACAGAAACAGCTTCCTATGAACACTGTGCTGTATTCCCAATCAATAACACTGTGACAGACTCACAGCTTAAGGGAAGGAAGTTATTAGTTTTAGAAAAGGCACATAATTAAATACAAGTCCACAGATTCTCAAGCAGAGAGACAAGAACATTGTCTGAGATGTTGTATACTTTGATACTGTTGTCTTCTTTTCAGATCATTTGGTGCTGTCTTTCATTTACTTGTGCAACCTTGTAATAAAGATGAAGATCTTAGTCTCAAATGTAGGTCTAACAGCCAGTGACATAACAGAGAGCTGTTCATTAAGATGTTAAACCAGGTTTCACTTTAATACTTTCCTTCAGTAGCAGCTACTAACAGGTGTTAAAAATCCTTAATGATTTAGCTGAACTTTTAGTAATTTCTAAATGTTTCTCATGTGTAACTGCAAAGGGCACCTGGGCCTTTCACTGCCAGCATAATATGGGGAGTGAACAGACCTAATTATTGGTAATTTGGATTTTAGCCTTTCACCTTTGGATGAGCGTTTCGAACTGAGAACAGGTTGATACTGAATAAAAGTCACCTCCATCAGCTGGCAGTTCAATGACCTCTATGAAACATTACAAGTAGGTAGTGGACAGGTGTCTATATAATTAGAATACACTCCACAAGCACAGTTGGTACCCTGGATTTTTCTTATTACAAATCTATAATGTGTACCTTCCAGTTTATAAATAGAAAGTATTCAGAAGCACTGAGATGTCATTTCAAAACAAGGAGGATACAGTGTTCTTTGTCAGTCTCACAAACAAAGTGCCCCTGTTTCTGGAGCAGTTTTGAATCCCCAGATAAATGGTTTTGTGCACTGAAAAGATTATTATGCAGGCTAATAAAACTCATTAATTATAAGTAAAAGATCAGTCTTTAAAAACTGATACTAATCCAGAGCCCTGCCTTTACACTGCAAAATCTCACATCCAGCACTATATATGGTGTACACTGTAAAGAGAATAAATTTCAACACAGTATCAACACAGTAGAATCATCCTTTGGGATGCCCCACATACCCATGAATCTGCATTAACTGAGTCAATATTCCCAGGCATCCAAACAGAACTCCAGTACTTTTGGTAGCAAAAAATACAGAAAAGGTTTTGATAGAAGGTACAGCCAATCTCAACATGATGTGCAATCTCAGAATAGTTTTATGCTTGAGTAGGATTGGCAGGCAGAACAGCACAATATTTCATGGCCTTTGAATAAACAAGCCCATAATTCAAGCCTCAAGTGTTTAATCCATTTCTCTTATTCAATACACTGTACAGTTTTATCAGAGAACATGTGAGAAAATGCTGTCAATTGACTCTGCTTTCATATACTAATTCCTAGCTAAGCAAGGCAGAGCACTTCAGACTGATGCAGTTTCATGGAACTGTGGGGCCTTCAGAGACAACCACTGAAATCTTTGTGAACTTGTGTCAATGAAAGATGTAACAACATGATATGTAATCCAAATATCAGGGAAGAACATTTAAGTACAAGTAAATGCCCAGTAGTCAAAATACAGGTGCAAAATGTTTCACCTCTCTAGAAATATTGTTTGGTTTGACAGAATTGAGGATGCTAAAAGATTTATAAGAACATAAACCAACAGTTGCTAGGCTTGGTACTGCTGTGCTGCAGAAGAAGGACTATGGATTCATTTGAGAAAAAGACCTCACCCCAATGTGGGAACACAACACAGAAGAGATGAGGTAGGTAGCTCAAGATCTGAGTAACATTTATTTTTTTTATGAGTGGGTGAAAAGAGAAAAGAATCACACAGGGGAAAAAAAAACCAAACCACAAAAAAAAACCAACAAAGAAAATCCAAAGTTTTCTAATTGTCCCACTAGGTTCTATTAGGAAAGTCCTAAGTCCTATTAGAAATCTTCTCCTGTTAAGAATGTTCTTCTTACACTGCTTTTCTCAGCCACTAATACAGTTTGCAAACGACAACTGAAATATGGGGATAAAATGACTGCTAAGCAAATCTCAGCACTTATCCCTCCAGTCTCCAATTTATATGCATTAAAATCAGTCTGTTTTCTTCATACATTTCAGATGGAATGGGTTAAAAGTAAAAGGACAGATAGGAATGCGTGGAATCAAGGCAAGTATTCATGCACCCATTTTTAACAAGCTTCTGTCACATTGTCCAGAAGAACATCTATAACCTGAACCACAAATCTGAAAAGTTAAGAACTGAAGATAGTCTCTGTTAACAAATTGCAGATGCGTGAGTCTCATCCAGAAAGACCTCACAAATCAGCAATGAAGGGAAGACAGAGTAAATCATGCAGAAACTATTTAATCAATGAGTAAAGACAATTATAACATCTGCTAATCTTTTGTGTAGGTTATAATTAGATGCTACAGGGGAGTAGCCTTTAAAGGGGGAGGCCGGGAATCCTTTAACATCTGCTAGAAGGGCAAACACTGTGCAATAAATGACTTTAAATGCAATCAGCAAAATGAGAGCTGTGCAGAGTTCACAGAAGGCCTGTATAGAAGATTGAGGATAACAAAATATTTTGCCAAAGGTCACCGCCTGCAGCAGTAAGCCTGAATAATGACTGCTAGTTTAGAGGCCACATCAAAAACAAACGTGATTGTACCTCTGAAAAACAATTCTTCCCTCATTTGTGTCATTGTATGAAAAGCACATGCTGCTGCTGTATATCACGTCAGCTTAATGCCTTATTAGGGCTGTATCTATCAACCTTGAACAGTTTTGATGTAGGTATGATGTCTATTAAAGACTGGAATTCAGCCTAATTAGACCAACACAGAACTGTACTGTAAAAGTTACATGACTCTGATTTAAAATAATTAATCCTTCAGTAGCTTCTAAAAACTCCAATTATTTACTCATTTTGCCCTTGAAAACAACAATATGCTTTAAGCTGTTAGTCACTGAAAATGTGAGACCAAAAGAGAGTTATTTTATCCAGTTTAACATGGCCCTCTACTGGCAAAATAACCCCCCAAAATCTTATGATGAACCATTTTGTCAGATCATTTCAGAGCAGCTGAAATGCACTTTTACAGCAAAGTTACACTAAATCTCAGGAGTAGATCAGGGCTTTAGGAATTTGCATAAATTAAGTCATTGCTTAATCTCTCTAGAGCTCCTGCACCAACAGCACTACTTCCTTTTATCCAGCAGATGAAGCACTGGCCATCTTCACTGCACTGAAGAAAAAAGCCAAGTGCTCCACTTCCAGTGGAGGAAGTTTCAGAAGCAAATGCAGTCCTTCTGCTCATGTCAAGTTGTGCTATACTCCTCAAGGAGTACCATTGATTCCCAATGGAAATCATGTGTGTCCACTGATCCATTTGCACAATTAGGTAATACTTAGTGGAGGCAAAGCAAGCATGATACAGTCCAGCTGTGAGAAGAATACTATTCAATATACAAATGCTAACTACCACCAAAAAGCAACTTCACTGCAAAAGAATTCCTGCTTCCTTTTCTCCACCATTACTGAAAATCCACAGTGGTGATTCAACACGGCTTCAAAGTGAAGCAGACAATGAAATCCGCCTCTGTTGCTGCATGCAGTAATTAGCTCTTCCTATCTGTCTTATGTCCAAACAACAAAGAAACAAAAGGATACAGTAAACTGTTGAATTTAACAATTTGGATAATGATGAATTATAATAATCAATTAGCTCTGTCAAAGAAAATAATTTATGATGTGCATTTGGTTCTGCACAGACCTATTGTGTGTACACACTATTCAAGGCTGGTTTACCTCTGGAAAACAAATAGTGTTGTCCTGTGGAAAGCTTAGCAAACATGCAATTTAACACCAGCATTTGTTCTAGCTGCGTGTCAGTACTAACAGACCATTTTTCAGCAACATAATTTTTATCCACTGCTTTATAATCCAACCTGCTTTTCAGGTTCTGCATCATTCATAGCCCATGGACAATGTTACTGCCAGTTTCCAGAAGCCACTGCTGCTGTACAAACCACATTTATGTGATTCACCTGAACACCAGTCAATGGAATCACAAAAGATTTCCAAGTACTTTTCACATAATAGCTATCTAAATTTTCATCCCAAAACAGCATGACTAATTTATGTAACCATCAGAGAACATCTAATGTAATGCAGGTTTCTGCATGCTACATGAGCAGTATCCATAGACGGTGTTAATGGTTCATGTTCTATTTACATTGTACATTTATCCTGGTTTAGTAATAAAACTGGATATTGGATGCTATAACTTCTGAAGGTGTTCTGGAAGCTTTGGCATGAATTGTTTTTAAGCATTAATCCAATCCTGCCAAGAGCTGAACACATGCATAAGTATACAAGAGCTGCCGAGCATCACGCTGCATTTGGCCCTGGCTGTGCTGTGCTAAGCTCCTCAGCCAACTGTGCTTCCCTTTGGAACCTTTGTTCTGTGGCTTTTATCCCTACCGAAGTCCCACTTGTCAGATGATGACAGGCTGGAGTCTGCACTTATTCTGTTTCTTTTCAGACGTCAAGAAAGCCCAAAGAATTGACATTCTACTGGCAATTGTCCTCTTTAATGCCACCCCATAATGTTATCAGATTATATGTGGTATCCTTGGGCAGATTTCTCAGACCCAGAGAAAATTCAGCCAGGGATCCCTCTGCTGAAAATGAGTTTGCTCTATATCTTTATTTGTTACCTTGGAATATAAGGATGAAAATGTAAATGTGAGAAGGGAAAGTGTAAGAGAGAAGATGAAAATCAAATGCCCTCAGGCTTGTCAGGTTTTGATAGTCTGATTCTGGTCTTACTGTAATTAGCTGAAGATTTGCTTTTGACTGAAGTAAAAGTGGAATTGTACCCTACAACTTCCCATTTACTGGGGAAGGATTTCTACTTGTTTAAGCCTAAGCCTCTAAACATTTATACACAACTCATGCACAAGAACAATAGCAAAGAAGTCCATGGAGTTCTCTTAAAAAGCTGTAAAAATTACATTTGTGATTAGGACTTGCACTTAAAATCAATTTAAATGAGAAAGTTAAGTGGGACCTGAGCATCTTTCTTAATCTCACTTTGTTTTAATTATTTTGTAGATTTTAGTCAAAACTGATAGCTGAATACTTTGCAAGTCTAAATACCTTAGCAGTTCACAGCAGTAGATCATTATTAGTAGCCACAAGGTGACAGAGGGAAGGAAAGGGGCCCACAGGAGTCAGTGTCGTAGGAATTAAACCATCTAACCTTAAACCTATTCCTTTTTTCCCCCAGGTAAAGGCTCTATCATGATTCTTCTGTTCTTCAGTCTTGTATTCAGTAGAAGGACCCAAGCTACAAAAAGGTCTTTAAAAGAAAATACAAACTTTCTTTATACTGTTTCTGAAGAAGGAGGTTGACACCTAAAGAATAATTCTCTGCTCTTACTCAACGCATATTTAAAACTCTAAAAGCTTTTGCCATTCACAAGACATCAATGCAGAACTAAATTTAGGGCTCTTTTTCCCCACCATGAGAATCTGCTTCAGTTCCAAAGACAGAACAACGGCTCCCAAGTTACACAATATCTTGACATGCCAAGCCACATTATATCATCAAAAGAAGAGACAGGCAGGTTTTGATCTGCTGTAGACACAGGGTCACTTCAGAAGGGCATTTGCAGTTGCAGCTACCCAAAACTTAATAGCAAGCCCCAAAAGTTTGTTGCTGTGTAGGATTGAGAGGCCTTGTAAACAAAGTCAGTAACAAGAAAAGGAAAACAAAATCTATAATGCTAATAGTTCAGGAGGAATCCTCCCATTCCTATTTGACTGATTTGTACTGACTTACCCTCATGTACTTGTCGGTCAGTTTTCTGATTTCATTCTTCAGAAATGTGCTTTGTTTCCACAAAGACAGATAATTAAACAGAGGTAAACAGTAATAAAAGAGATCCTCATGCACAGTACTGTGATCAGGTTACTCCATGGAAAAGCAACTCTAATTGAAATTGCAGTAATTTAGAACAGGCTTCTGATGAAGGACTGAAATGACAAGCAGGAGACCTGGGGCTTGCTGCAAGCTTTAGAAGCAGGTACACTAAGTTTTAATAAATGTCATCTATGAGCCAGTTTCTCTGCTTGTAAGATGAGAATAATTCCATGACAATCACAGCTAGTTGTCCTGAAAATCAGTTAATCAGTGGTCAGGAATACAGTTCTGTCCCACAAAGAGCAGGCAGCATAGAATTTTTTTTCCACAGCAGTTACCACTGTACTGTTGTTTCTGCTCTGATGTTTCAAGATTTGTTGGATTTCTAACACAGTCAAAACAAATAAAAAATTACTGTTTCTCACAATTGACAACTCATTTTATCCCAAAGGTATCAGATTTCAAAGCACTGTATGAGTCTTTCTTTTAAACTTACATACTTCCAGAACTTGGACAGGGGCTCAAAGTAAAAATAGTCAAGTTTTGCTTTAAATCAATGCCTGCACAAAGAGCCAAGCATTTTTTGAAGAAAACTCTACTAAAAATTACAAGGAAACTATCTTTAACATTCCAATTAATTTTGAGTATCCAAATAAATACCATGAAATGAAAAAAGAACAATCTTAAGACAGACTAGTTTTTGTTCAGTTAATGACAGCACTCGTGAGACTTTAAGAATCTTAAAGTTTCATCACTTAAATACAGCACCACTTCAGTGTAATCTCATGCAAACAAAAGGCAGAATCAAGTTTTCATTTGTCCTTTACTCTGTTGCTGAGCCACACTCAGATGCATGGCTGTAATTACTCCTAACAACTACATACTTGCCACTCTTTTAATTACAGTGAAACTACAAATAGCAATGCTGACAGTACTAGAGAAAATAAGCTTTACAGAGATGATAAAAACACCAAAACAGCAAAAGTCTTACTTGCAGCAGTTCAGTCAAAACATGCCAGCCCTGGAGAACTCAGAACCGTAAGAAGTCTTTGCAGTCCAGAAATTCTCTTGAGTTTATCCAGTGTTTATTTATCAAGCTTTTAAAAGTCTGTGGTTAGAAGAACAGAGTTAGCTTTCTACACCAGCCACAGCACTACTGAAGTCCTCCAGTAACAGCAGACATGAAGTTTGCTGATAGTTGGGTTTGCTGCTGCTATGTAGTTGCTCAGTACTTGTAAATACAAGCTCTGTGGACAAAGTCCCAAATGACATCACAGGCAGCTGCTTATTGTTGAGTCTTTATTAGCCGACTGTCAAAAAAGAAAAGCGAAGAGGAAAGAAAAGCACAAACTATCCTCCCTGCAGCACAATTTGCATCTTAGTAGGAGTTCCAGTGCTACACACATAAATACTTCTGTTTACCCAACTGATGTTTTCTTAGAATGAATAAACAGTGCTGGCAGGAAAAGCAGAAAAGTAAGAACAACTTAAACAGCTTCAAGATGGAAAGAGTGCAGGGAGAAAAAGAAAAATTACAAATGTCAGCAGTGTTTTTTAAAGAATTTCCCCCTGAATTCTCCTTTTATTTTTTTTTTTAAATTTGTTTAAAAATATGTAACTAGAAGTGCAATCAGCACTGAATTTTAAAGCACATGGCAGAAGACTTTAATAAGATGGAATAAAAGTTTCAACTCACTGCTACTTTTGAAAGTTACAGAACTATGATCTTTGCAAGACTCAAGACAGCTCAATTTCAGTTAAAATATGTATTGAAGAGAACTCTCATACTTTCCCATGAAGAAAACACAAGAAAACAAGAAACAGCATCGAGTATAATTATTTGCTAAATGCTAAGGGCACAGATACTGACCTTTCTGTCATCCAGAGACGGAGGTCCAAGACTAAGAAATGCTTTGGAGTTGAAACAGACAGTTCTCAGCAAGGCACAGGGTATTCACTTGAGAACTAGCTCAGCTACTAATCTGAATCTATCCTCTGTCATTGAGAGTTCCTGCTGAAAGAGAGGGGCTGGGACTCTGTGTCTTGATTTCTCAGAACTCAGTCCTTTCAAGTCAGAACTTCAAACGCTGGATGAGCACCACCAAGGGCTGTGACAGATTGAGCTCTGTTACCTGTGCACGTCTCCACACGAAGAGCTTCAATGTTGGGAAACACCTGGCCACTTGCATCTAAACACCCTACACTGCACATTCCACAAACAAAAAAACAACCAAAACACTTTTTATCACATTTCACATGAGAGGATCAACCTAACTTCTACCCATATTTATAGAGAACAAATCAACCTGGGGTGTGATCCTCAGCTGATGTAAATCTAGCTAGATGCAATAATACACCTGAATAACGGCACTCAGCACTAGCGCAAGGTCTCACAAGTGCCTGTAAGACTATCCATAAAAACAAATGTGTGTGGCATTAACGACAGAGTGCCTGATTTTCATGGTGCTTGCTCTGAGTGGCAGCAATACCTTGCTGACATAGAGCTGCTGAGCTTGCTGGAGCTGCTAACACAGGCCACTTGCTGCCTCTAAAACATACTCTTGTGCTTTGAAAGAAGATCTGTTAGAAATCCCCTTTACTTATTCCTGTGGCAAATCAGCCTATAGCACTGTGTAACACCACACTGTCTAACCATCAGTTATATTTACCACCCCAACTCAGAGATGTGCTCTTCTCCCATTGCAGTCAGCAAGGTTGTATATCTTAAGCTTGCTAGTTTGGTCCAGGAAGTCTGCAAAATACTTAGAAGATTAAGTATGCCGTGGGAGTAATAAGTACTAACATTTAGTATCCAATAATATTAATTTCCTAACATACTATTTTAGTCCCAGCTTCACAAGTGCCATAGTGCAGTTACTTCATTGAAGCAAAGGTGCACAGGACCATGCACTCGTATCTACAACTCCATAAGGCTCCAGCTCATTCCAGCAGCAACAAGCCCATCTATAAGATTGGTTAAAATCTGATGCTGATTTAGTGTGCTTTCTCAGAACAAACAGTACTGAGATCTGTGGATTTAACCAGGAAGTTATTCACCCCAAGAGGAGAATTGCCATGCGGGTGGACAGATTCCACATTCTTCAAATCACAGCCCTTATTAAGGGAGTGGTCTTTACCTCACCCTGTCAGCACATTTATCCATCTAATTTCCAAGTCATCATAAGATATAGCTACTGCCTGTGCTGCAGATACAGCATATTTTTGGCAGGAATGTCACAGCTTTTGTTAGGAGAAAATTCACTACAGGATTCAGTTCTTGACTAGCCATAGTTTGAGTGAAAAGATAACCAAGTTGCAGCCCTGAGCTGCAGCAGTTGCTCTTGTACTGATACATAGTAGGCTAAAATGAGTGATGCATCTGAAGAAATAAGTCAGCTTCATACTGTCTTACTTTTGATGGGCAAACAAGTAAGATGAGACATAACAAGCTTATCTAAGCACACACGGACATTAGTAAAGCTTGTCAAGATCTGCCAGAGATCTCTTCTTTCATAGTAATAGAAAATCCATGCTATCTTCAGGTCCACTCTCCACATTCAATTCTGCTTTATTACTGACTTAGAAGGTTCCTTCACATTGATTCAGCCAAAACAAAAAAGGTGTGATCTTCTCTGAAAACATGGCAAGTGGATGGGATAGAGTCACCTAAACTGCACAACACTTCTCCTGAAGCACTGCACAAGTCCTACAATTGCATGCGCCCAACGTGTGTGTTTGCTTCTAACCAGCACAAGACCAGAATATGGCTCAGACCCTGGGCCTTTGGGTCCACTTTCTTGTTACAGATCCATAAAGCTGCAGCATGAAGTGAACAGCCTCATAGCCTGACAAGCTAAAAGGCAGGTGGGTAAGAGTAAAGGCCATTCCCCCTGAGGATGTCTAACTATGCTGTGAGTCCTGTGTGGTTCAGTAGAGCTTCAGGTGGAGAGTCTGCAGGACATGTAGAAGCCTTGGTTTACTCTCTGATACTACTCCTATGGCAAGGAGAGATGAGCTCACAGACTGAAGAGCAGTTTAGAAGGACTAAATTGCAGGACATTAAAATCCCAACAGATTGTATTTAATATAACATAATATACTACATAAATTAATCTAATTCAGTCATATTTGTATCCCACAATAAATACTCAGATCACTGAGATTTTTAAGAAACAGTCAAATTAATTGCAGGCTGCAGAATTTGTCCTCCTTGGAGCTGCACGTGGCTGGAAGTTTTAAGCTCATTCCTAATATATCATTGACATTTCTTCCAGATGACACCAGTGTACTGGAGAGCAAAATGCTCTTAGAAGATTGCTCTTATTCTCACTTTTACCAACACAGCTAAGTATGTTTCACAAAATGAACACCTACAGGCATGTTGGATCATCACAAGTTAACACAGAAAACCTAAGCCTGGGGTAGCTGGCAGAGAGGATAAACAATGGAATCAAGTAGAAGTATGTGGAAAGAATAAAAGGAAGTGTGTGGGGGTGGTGTATGAATCTCTTCAGATACACACTGTCAAAAAAGAGCCTTCAGTTGAGTGGTTTGATCAGGCTGGTAAGCTTTTGATCACAAAGGTAGTTTGGGTTTTAGCATTTCTAGATGATTGTTCAAAGCTTTTTACCTCCCCTGCATGTCAGGAATAGGGGAAAGGTCTTTAGCAAAGGTAGGTTTTACTGCTGGAACAAACAATTGCTCTCTGCTCTGTCACATTGGTGAATTTAAGCTGCAGAGAATGTAGCAAATAACATATAACAACAATAATCTGCCTTCTGATCAGTCATTCTGCTCCATGCGGGGTCACGGGATATTATCCATCAGTTCTGCTCAATGCCTGGCACCACCGTGCTCCCCCCTCCCACAGCTCCCATACAGCCTTCTGTAATGATCTGCATGCTCCCCCATATCTGTCACTCCTAGAAGAGGACTTCTGTACAGAAACATTTACTCTAACACACCCTACAGTAAAGGAAATTCTGTCCACAAGTGTCAGGATGAAGCCTTGACACCCTGTTGCAACACATTGGGAAGACAATAGCTAAAATGAAATGTTTTATCTAGCCTTTTCAGATGACCTGAGAACTAAAATAGGTGTGCACATTTTTTCCAGCCATAGCCGTGATTTGCAATCAGTTTCTGAAACTTTTTCAGTTCCATAACTTTTGCTTCAGTAGAATTCTATGAAAAGCAGTCATTGGGGAGAATTGATATGATATCTTTAAAGGACATTGGCGTTCACTATAAATTGCCTCATTGTAAAATACAACATTAAGCAAATCACACAAAGTCTGTTATGAGTGCTGCCACTTGATACTGAAAGAAGTAGGCAGAAGCTGGAATTTTGACTTACAAGAGAACTCAGAAACATTTTAAATGTGATTACTAAATATAAGTACATAGGACTTGCTCTCATTAATTCCATGAGTTAAGCCATTATTCCTTCTTTGCCTTTCCTGTTGTTTCTGGAATCAAGCAATTGATTCAGCCACCAGTGACCTTATCCAGAGTTAATTGAAAGCAATGGCATTAGTGGCTTCTGGAGCAGGCCCAAAACCAATGTACATTCAAGGACTGCAGTATA
The DNA here is from genome assembly GCA_013400475.1 of Tricholaema leucomelas. Classification (NCBI taxonomy): domain Eukaryota; kingdom Metazoa; phylum Chordata; class Aves; order Piciformes; family Lybiidae; genus Tricholaema lacrymosa; species Tricholaema leucomelas. Next base: position 269,112 of record WAAF01009042.1, on the reverse strand, counting down.
TCCTTAATCACATGGGTGAGCCCCTGCAAATTTAGATTCCAATGGATCCAATCATTAAATCAGTTATGCAGTCTTTAACTTCACATATGGATGGTGGTCCCCCACTGGTTATTGAAACTGATCTTTATTAAAAGGAGAGGGCTATTTCCATAATCTCTTTCTGATGGAAATGTGTATTTCTACAGGTGTTGGTGTTCCAGCAAGGCTGGCACCTAATGGGAAGGCCGAACAATTTGTGCTCTCCTCCTGCCTTTTTTGGACATGTCGCTGTGTGTCAGAAAGCAGAGGTATCAGCTTGTGAAACACACATTCCTCTGATGCAAGCATCTGGCTTCTTGGCAGCCAAGTCGTGACAGGTTCTGCAGCAGCTGTGATGGCTCCATGCTCTTTCAGATAGTTAAATATCTTGTTTTTTAGCCTAGCTGTTTGTTTTCTGCTGCACTCCTGGGTGGAAGCCCATTTACCCTTTTAATCAATGAACTGGCCGATGAATTGGAGTAATCAGTTACATTTTTTAACATGTCAGAGCAGGGATTCTTGCCCAGAGACTGCCAGATATGCAGCTCTGTACTCTCAACTCAATGCTTAACCCCGACTTGCACCATTCTGACACCTTCAGACACAAAAGGAAGGGCCATCTTCCCAAAGTGAGAGCAAGCACTATAATAGCTTTCTTCATCCCTCAGTCACAGGATTTCATAGCTCCTACTTTGTTATAGGAGATGGTAATCAGATCAAACAGAGCAAATGAGGAACACAATTTATTTATTTCAGATGGCTTTATAAAAGCTGTCCTCCCGTGTGCATGCACCAGATGGAGATAAAAATCTGGCTGGAAGCTTTAGGCTTGTGCTGTGCAGCACAGAGGTAACAGCACATCCACTTCTTAAGAGAAAAAAAAAATCATCAGAAAAGGTTATATAAATTGGAATTAAATTTTATTTAAATTGCCTTTAAACATATTATGCAAATTCATAATGTAAAAAGCAGTTCCCTCAAACCAATGAGCACATGGCAGGCACTCCTAACACCAAATGTAATAACACAGTATTTAAAAGAGTTCTCACAGGGATGCTACAGAGATCAAAAACTGCTGTCTACCTCTCAGCCACTTGTAAGCCCATCTCTACCTTTTCACTCCAAACAATAATCTGTGTTTCTCTGTGACAGATATCCTTCCTCCTTTTTCCTCACATATCACTGCTTTTGAAGGAAAAGCAAGTGACCTGACTCAGGCAGACTGCCTTCTCTCATGCCAGGCTATTACTCTGTTGTTCTGCTTGCCACAAGAAGCTCTTTTTGTGATGTGCAACTGCTGTTATTTCTACCTTTATCAGACTAGGGAAACCACAAACAGGCCAATTCCTGCTCCTGCCTCTGAGAGATCTTGAGTAGGAAAGAAGTCTTCCCTGTTATCTACCTTCACGTGTTTCATTGGTCCCCTGACGAGGACCTAGTAACAACCTGATCGGTCCTATCATCCACATTGTTTGCCAAAGCACACAAATATGAAGTTAATCAGTACCCGCAAGTAGCTCTGATCACTGGCCAAAACGATGCCTGTGAAAACAATACATTGGTGTCACCATGGGTCCTAGCCACACTAGGTCATGTGTAGCCAAACAGAGTGACCCAAATCAGCACTCAGCACCAACTTTTCCCAAAGGATGTAAGAAAATAACAATCTGTTTGAGATTTTCTTTGGGTTTTTCAAGACCATCTTCAAAGCATGACAGGGAGGAACCACTATCAGTACATGACTTATTAAGTAAGAGCTGCAACAACATGCCTAGTTTTAATACTATATAATTCCATATTGTGACACACAATATAAGTTGAAAAAAAGCATTCCATTTTCCTGAGTGACTATTATCAACAAGAGTCTATCTGAATATGCCAGTATTCTGGTCTCTTAACACCCCTAAGATCCACAGAGAGTTAACCCTTGTCGCAGGTGAAATCCTCAGGAGGTAAGCTGCTTGCTTAAAGCACAACTGGAGCCACCAACAAATTAAACACTAGGAATTCCTGCTCCAAATAACATCAACAAAGCCCTGGACAATACCATGAAGTCTTACCCAAAAGTACCTCAATGCAATTCTTCAGGTCTCTCTCTGCTGTCCTCTTGGAAATGCCTGGTTGTTGTAGAAAACAGTAATAAACACAAACACTAGGATTTCAACAATATTCTGAGACTACTTTAGATCTGTGAAATACAACTTGAACAGCTACCCAGACACTTTCCAGTGAAGGAGATCAAAGTGTGTCTTTGCAAAAATGATGACAAAACAGCCCAAGATTATTTTTGTGAGGAGAAAGTTTCTTAGTCTTTCTACAAGAGGAAAAAACCCCATTCTGTTTCTCTGGATAGAAAAGGGCAGGTATATCAAACGAAGGCTGTTCTCGTTTATCACACTGCCTTCTCTACCATAGTACTGAAGATTTTACTGCACACTATAAAGAGAGGAAAAGCTCATCTTGTAATCATATAAACACAGTGAACAACACAGAATAAGTATCAATTACTTTTGCAAGTTTCAGTGATAGCCTCAACCCCTGAGGATAGTTTCAAATGGTATGATAAAGACTTCAGTTAGATTAAAAGCATTAAAAGCAAACCAGCATTCAAAAACAAACAATTCCATCTCTGCTATGGAAGCTACAATAAATTTTCTGAACTGGCAGATTTCCCTCCTAGTCGTTCAGCTGTTCCTTCCCCACAGGTAAAAAAATGTCAGTCGGTTTGAGATGACAATTTGCTACCCAACTTACTTAATGCCATGCATTAAAATATAATGACTGAATAATTTTTATGTCAAAGAGATGGTTTAATGGGAATCCATGGATAAAAGAAACAAATACAAAAGAGAAATGGTATCAGATACTGCTGACTTCCATGTGCATTAGATCTAAATAAAACAACTGTCTAACTTGTGGTCTCATTCAACATGGAAATCTTCTAAAATCCTTCAGCGTGTCCCCGCATATATATTATTCACTGTTTATTTTAATCCCATGATCCAAATGTTGTTCGGTGACATTAGTTTAAACACAGACATGACTAACAGACAACATCTGTGATCTGTGATATTTTTTTATTCATCTGGAATTAAACATGATAAAGTCCTGTAGCATACTAGCAAGTTAATGTAACTGCATTTTCCATTCTCTTTGTGCCAACACTTGTGACTGCGGAAAGTGTAGGGGAGTGCAGGAGACTGGTGTCAGGTGATATTCACATAGTGTGATGAAATGACTTGCAGAGATGTTTGAAGTAGCTTTGAATACGTTGTATTGGTTCTGGAAAGGAACTTGGACACATTAGCTTTCCTGCCTGGAGCACAATGGAAGAAGCACCCCTCAGCAGAGCCTGTACAAGCATGGTTGCAAGTCCTGCCCCAGCCCAGCAAGTAGGTTGAGAGTCAGCTCAGTTATCTCTGTGTGACACTACTGTATGACCACCAGAAGTACACAAAGTGTCCATTTATCTTTTGGAGAGAGAAAGCAGGAAAAGGTTTTATCTTCACAATGCATGTCACAATCTGAAAAGGCTTTCCTAGTCACAGTGTGTGCTCATTTGATTCACCCGAAAATACCACCTCTAGCTGAAAGAATAAAAGCAGCTCTGAGATTGATCAACTTTTAAATGGTCTGTGATAACAGGAAGCAGGACTCATTCTTACTTCGTGTTCAAAAGAAGGGCTAGGGTCAGTTAGCTGTCTTATTAAACCTGATAAAGATCAGGAGACTTTAGTGCACACTGACCAGCACTGCTAATTCCTGCTTCACAGAATCATCGAATTTCAGAACGGTAGCAGTTGGCAAGGACCTCTGAAGATGAAGGAGCCCAACCCCCCTGCAAAAGCAAGTTCACTTAGAGGAGGGCACACAGGATCACATCCAGGTAGGTTTTTAATGTCTCCAGAGACGGAAACTCCACAACATCTCTGGGCAGCCTGCTCCAGGGTTCCATCACCCTTAAAGAAGTTCCTCTTCATGTTTAGATGGAACTTCTTATGTCCAAGTTAATGCCCATTGCCCCTTGTCCTGTCACTGGGCACAACTGAGAAAAGATTGGTCCCACCCCCCTGACCCCTACCCTTTCATTATTTTTAAGAATTTCTGTGATTCCCCCCTCAGTCTTCTCTTTTTCAGACTGAAAAAGAGCCAATTCTCTCAGTCTTTCCTCACATTCCCTTGATTTCATATACAACCTTAGCAGTTCAGATGAGCAACTCCAACCAGCTTCCAGAAGTTCAGTGCCATATACTTCACTTTCATACACTCACAGATATACGTATTAATGAAAGTGATTAGCTGACACTATCCAGACCTACTTGCCTACTATATTTGGTAGATCCTGAACATATGAAGCTTTTACAGTTTTAACCCAGATATCCTTGCTCTACTTTATGTTCTAGTCTGCTTTGCTGAATAACTTGCATCAAGTCTTCCATGATGACCAAAAGGTCAGCCATCGCTGAGATCTGGAATGTCTTCTCTGATGTCTATCTGTTGCTGCTTCCTTGCACCCCACCAACATTACACTAAGCAGTAGTCAGGGTACAGAAGTGTATCTTACACCAAATGAGTGCCTATTACCAGTTAGTACTGCTTATATGATACCACAGGTAAATTGCCAAGGTCCAAGAATTTTAAACAAGACTCATTCTGCTCATTATCCCCAATATCAAAAACTTACCTTCTGAGCTCTTCCAAAGAGCCCAGAAGCTTGGACATGAATAATTTCTACAGTGCTCTGTCTTTGGCACATGTCTTTAAACAGATGGAAATTACTGTTATGCAGCCTTAGGACATATCGGGATCTCTTTTTGTTTCTGTAATGAGGCAAGATTAATACCCAGGACATTCTGCCACTCAAAGGATTTCAGAATATCAGGATTTCAGCCAGCACTGTAATGCTGCCGTGTGCTTTCATGATATAATCTGACTATAATTACCTGAGCCAATATCAACAGAAGTAATGCTAGTCATTCCTATTCTATGGGAAACATAGCTATTCCACTATATTGAAATAATATCTGCTATTAAAGACTTTCCTCTTTCCCATTACAGGCTCAGCATTACACCTTAGTGTGGTTTCAAATTAGAGTAATTTTATTGAACTAGACAACCTTTGGGCCAGCCTCCATTGAAGTTTCACTGCAAAATAACACAAGACAGGACAGTGCAGCTGTCACCCCGCAGCCCCACCACACATTAGGAATAACTGCACATTGAACAGGTTTGGAATAGCTCTTTGTTGGAATTTATTACTAATTTTGCAGTAACTTCTGCATGTAGGCAAAACCTTAAAACTAGGTTTCTCTGTTTAAGGCTTACATGTCTCAGAAGCTTTTACATAAAATGATACTGATGAAAAGCAGTATTTATACAATATCACAGATTAATAGCTTTATTATAGCTTATTCACTCAGAAGAACCTCTAGGGTTCCCACTTCCCCTGAAACAGTCAATTTACGAGAGCATGAAATGCCTACAGACATTTTTTTGAACTTTGGCTTTTTCACAAGAAAAAAGATTATTTAGCAATTCTGGGCAAATGATGACGCTTTACAGTTCAGCTTTTTTTTTTTCTTCCCTCCACCTGAAGCACTAGGAAACCCCTGAACTCAATCTCAGCATCTTTGCTGAATCCAGTAGGACTGTTCAGTAACTGTGGTTTCCACCAGTTACCTAACACATCTGAAATTTTCCACCAAACTCAGAATCCTGGCCATTGGACTATGAACAGACTAAAAAATACACTGAAATATATATACAATCAGGACCAATCTGAAACAATGTCATTACAATGTAGTGGAAATTAAGGCAAGTAAGCTTGGTATCTTCCTTCCTCCCCTTCTCTCCTCAGAAAGACTCAATGACCAGATAGTTGGCAAGATAAGCAGTACATGTCACTGTAACTTCATGGGAACTGTGTACCAGAAATTGTAAATATAATGACAGCAGTTGATTTAATATTGCATGTTATGACTTTAAAATATATATTTAATTACTACTGTCAGAAGCTGCACTAAAAATAGGTTATTCAGTTGTATTTTTTCTAAATGACAGATAACTGCAGGAATGCAGCACTCAGAAGGAACTGTTTGTACTAGGCACTGCATTTCCTCTCCAACCAGAAGAACTTCCAGAACAACATCACATGAATTTTGCAAATATATCAAGGAGACAATAGACAGCAAGGGCTGTAAAACTAGAAGATGCAAGTATATGCAGGTGCTATAAGCAAACTACGTTTTCTTCTTGCCAAAAAGGCCTCTCTAATCTCCAGGTTACTGAGAATGTCCTCATTGCTCCAATATTTTCCCTGCAGCCACAACAAATTTTTAAATGCATATGCAGCCCTTTGATTTTTTTTTTTTTCACCTGGAATACCAAACTTAGCAAGTGACAGTGTCCATCAAGTCCCTTGAAGGTTATGTATGTTTTATATAGAAGTTTATGTATGTTTCATATAGAAGGTTATGTATGTTTCATATGTCTGACAGATTAGTCTACATACTTGGGCTCTCTGTACAATTATTAAAATATTGTTACCAATTTTCAAGATGGAGAAGGAAGAATTTTGATTTTAGCTTTTCCTGTAGTCCTAATCCAGGCATTGACCTGAAGAGTCAAACCTTATGGGGAGATTAAATGACTTCAGCTCACTGCTCCGTTAGATCATCCCTACAGAGATGGTTTTGTTTGAAATGTTTGGTGTCAGAGCTGCAATAATAATTGCTTATCATCCAAGCAGCTGCCTAGGATGAGACACCCTACACTGCACAAGGCTGTGGGTATGGCAGGGCAGCAGGCTAGAGTGGGGCTGTCTGACACCAGGCACTTGTAACACCCTCATAAGGGAGATCTGTCTGACAAAACAGCCACAACTTTAATTTACTCAAAATCCTTATGAACTTCTAGGAATGTCTCTGCTTCCACTGAGAAAAGCAGTCTTGTCTGCTGCTCTGAACTAGAAGACTAGCTGTCCCAAATGACTGGCCTTGATGATCTGAAAGGTATTTCCTAGCTAAATGATTCTATGATTCTGAACGATCCCAAAGCAGAAGAGAAACGACACAGCTCCCATGTCACCCCTCCTGTGGCTGCCTCTGCTATTCAACAGCTCCAGTGCTGGCTGGGCAGCAGGAAGTGCCTGGATTCTCTAGATAACGTTTAAGCCACCTCAAAATGTTTAATGCCACATCTTCCAGCTACAAAGTATTAATTTCCTATGGATACCTGGGGAAAAGAGTGCCCCCCAAGATGGCACATTCTGCAAGCAAGTTTGACAAAAAGCAAGTATTGGAAATGAGGCAGCACCAGAGACACTTCTCAGAGATAGATATTCACCTAGAATATCTTCCACCTGTGCACACATGAGCACTCCAGCAGTCTAACCCACCACCTCAGCTGTGTACTGACTTTACAGTGATCTTTTCTTCCTGTCCAGGAATTAGACAGCAACCACCTGTCTGCACCTTAACAGAACACTCAGCCCTCGCTCTAAAATTTAAGCTTTAATTAAAAGTTTATACACCTTATGCCTGGAAGGAAGATTTCTCAAAACACAAGCAGAACATAAACCTTCAACCTATGTAAAGCCTGAGACAACAGCTCAGAAATTCTGTTATTCATCTTAGCATGATTCTGAAATGAAGTAACAGCATCTGTGCAAGGCAGATTCACTGAGAACAGCTCTTTATTAAAGTGCAGATCTTGGAGGCTTTTTGTCACCCTTTCCAAAGCGGCCTAACAAATTTTGCCTTCAGCCTACTGAAGCCCTACTACTTCCTCCTCCACAATCCTAAATGGAAATCAATACTTTTGTTCCTCTCTAAACCATATATAAAAAGAAGATAAAGAGCAATAAATTGGAGATCAGTATACTGGATTTATTTAGGAGAGCTTTCCTATACACATGTATTTAAATATTTGCTGAGGTGAAATCTCCTTTCAAAAAACTGCAGCCAAAATTTTCAGAAAACACCATGAGATGTCAAGGTAGTCCAGGTCCCTCCAGTCACAGTTCGCCAGATTCTGCCCTTTGCCCATATATTTAACTGCAGGATTAAAAGCCTGACCCCAAAACTCACTGATGCCAGTGGGAATTCGTTACCTTCCACGGAATTTGGGTAAGCATACTGTGAGCTTACCTAAAGCACTACAAAAAGAGGAGAAGTCCACAAAAAGCATTCCCAAACAAAACCCAAAACCACAGAGGCAAGTCACACCCTGCTTGTGGCTGATGCCTATCATGCAGTCCTGTCTCAGATGGCAAATGTCCCAGCCTCCAGGGAACAGCAGACGAACACTTCAGTCGTGGCACACTGTGAGGGCATACAAAACCAATTCTGTTCCAGGATAAAAACAGAGAAACAATGAGGCACAGCAGCAGCTTCACAAATCCAGTAACTGATCTTGCAGCTTTATGTACCACACCAGGCCTGATGCTGCACAAGAAACTGCCAGAAGCCTTGGTACCTCTCCACACACCAGGAATGCCTTTGCACCTACTTTCCTGCTCCCTGTCACACGGCCAAAGGGTGACTCAGCTCACCCCCCAGATAGAAATCACCCTTGCTGCTCATAGAAGTGAAATCTATTTGTCCACACACCTACACTAAATGGAATCACCTTGCACCATGCCATCAAAAGACACTGTGAAAAGAAAGGGAAGAAGAGAAACGTGTGGGGAACAGAAACAGAGTGGCACGCACAGCCACAGCTATCCTACGGTAAAATGAAGTTACAGTCAGGTGGGCTTCCTGGCAAAGGGCTGCTATGTGATCTTTCACTGCACACCACTCAGCACAGTAAGCTGTGCTGTGCTTGCACAAAATACCCTCAAACTCTTGCATCTTGACTTTACTTCCTGCTGTAATGAAAGAAAGAAAGCTTCTAAACTTTCATCATACAAACCCCTAATTTATCATCTATACTGACCCCACCAATATCCACTGAAGGGGCTTACAGTAGGCAATTCTTCTGCACAGACTGGCTTTAAAGTCTGTGACAACTGTCAGAAATCTATCCTGCATTTACAGCTTTCAGTCACTTACCTAATTACTATGCAAGTGTCTCCACAGCATTATATGAGGGAAAATAGGAAAACAAAGGGGAACCAAACATATCATCCCCTTTACTACCTTAACTGAGTGCCAAGATTACTCTCTTTTCCTATTCCTCCTTCTTCATTCCTGCTCAAGTATAATTGATAGCACCCAGCAGACATAGTCCTGGGAAGAATGGGACTTCCTTCATTGTGGAAATGCTGCTCTTTTAAACTTCTTGGACCTGCTAGGTATCCTTAAAGGTTCAATGGATAGGTCTTTTGCCTCCATAATACTCAACAACCATACTGTTGCTAGAAAGATAAACTGAGCTCTACAAAAGACCAAAAAATGTCAGTGGTCATGCTTTTAGAGTAAATACATTGTCTAACCTCAAGTTCCCAATCACACACTTATAGGCTGGTTATATGCAGGGCCTAATAGGTACTGAACTAGTTCCAAGATTTACATACACTGCTAGATGATCAGTCTACAGAAGGGAGAGATTTGGACAAGAGAGAACAACTTCAATTTGTTGTCAAGGCAGTGCTTTGTTGCACTGTATGGACCTGGACAGCTCCAGGTCCAAGGCTGGCACAAAGATGGGAAACAGAAGGAAGCCATTCTCATTGCTAGTGGTGTTTACTCATGTAGCTGCAATCAAAGAATCCTATCACCTACACTTTCTCAAGACAGAAAAATAAGTCACTATATGAGACACCATTTCTAAGTTTCTTACTGAACATGAGCAAAATTTTACAAATAACCTTGTGTAATGCAATTTCCAGCACATTGCCAAAGAACCAAATTACTAAACCACACAGGCCCAGGCGGCATTGGGTGTCAGTGAAACGTTTTTGTTTCGACCTTTACGAATCCTCTTCACCACAATACACTAGTAAGCACTGAGCATCACAGGGCACTGAAGAGTTAATAAAAGCATAACAAAATGTACAATTACATAAAATACAATCTGTCAGTCAGGTATTGGAAATGGACTGTGAAGATGCCAGCATAAGTGCATGTACTTATACCCAGAGAACACTTTAAAGAGTTAGCCATGATTTATACACCCTGCAGCTGTCACACACCCTATTTCTGATGTTCAAGAGCCTATGCATACTGTCAGTTGAAGAAATTTCTAGTTATTTGCTATTTTGTAGATCTGTAAATCACATAAATGCTCATATTATTACCACGTGTTCTGGCAGTTTGCATCAACAGACCATCTTGGAAGAACTACAGTGATGAATTATTGATAGTATCTCACATAGCTGGCAAACATTTATCTGAAATGCTGTAATACAGAACCTGCCTCTTTCCAGTCCTGAGATCGACCCTAATGTAAACTACAGCATACAACAGATCAAGAAATACATTGCCTAGCTCTCAATTCATTACCTCATTTTTATCATTTGATGGTTCCCATAAAGATTGTTTATTACTGATGTGAAATGCTGGAACCAAAATATCCTGTAGCTGGAAGAAGTCTCAGCAACTGAGTCAGTGTGGCTCTTTTGGCCTCCTCTCAATATGCTTTATTTGTTCTTTGAATAAACAAACAGTCCCATTCTGTAATGACAAAGCGAGCCAGGATTTTCCCATAGTGTTTTGACAGATGTTGTCAGAGACCGATTACAAAAACCTGTATACCTTGTAGATATTTACTGCTGTCATTTTCCATATTGATACTCAACCACACGCAGAACAAACTAATGTCATTGGAAGCTGTGCTAATGAAAAGCCTCTGACTATGGAAAGAAAATTAAACTGCAAAATAACTCCTCCAACTGCAGCAAAATCTATTTTTAAAGGCACTAGAGGAAAAAATATGTTGTTACACTGTACTGACAGAGCACAGAAGATTATGATGGAGATGAAAGGCGCAATTATCAAAACACCTCAATGTCTACTTCAGGCTCCGGATCTTTTTTCAGAGGTCTTGCTACTCAAAAGCTCTCAGTGTGACAGTGTGAACAACCAGACCAACCTTTAGCTGACTGCTGCTCAGCTCACTACATTCAGTCAGCATTTAGTCTATTAATAATAGTTTTGTGCTCTGGTTTTACAGGTAGCTGGGAAATGCATCAAAGCTGGTGGGGTTCAACTACAAAAAAATAATATTTTCAAGGGTTTTCTGGGGTTTGTGTTACAGTTGGGGTAGGGGAGGATGCTGTTTAGGTGACCACAAGCACACATTATTTACAAAATAAATAAATGAAAGTAGGCTGATGCTCCTTTACAATTGTATGCAGGATGATGAAATAGAATAATTTTCTATTACTGGCTATTAATGTGCTCTTTGTCACTGCTAAACAGAAGACCCTAGACACTGCAACATCATGGGGCTTCCTTTTGAATATTTTTTCAGGTCAGTGGCCCCCACTGGCTCTGACATTTACTTGTTAGATAGGAAACCATAAGTGAGTACTAAGAGGCCAATATTCTTTCGAAGCTAAGAGAAAATTAGACCTACAGGCTAGAGGGCACCACAGCAAGGGTATTTTCATCATGGCAAAGGTATTTTCATCACAGTGTGGGTATTTGGACCTGGAGGGTTTACACAGTCAAGTGGTGTTTTTGCAAGCCCAGGTGACCAATAATTCCAGTAACTAAAATCCTGTAGCTCAGTATAACTGACAAAAGAAATATTTCGTCATGTCACTTTGTCTGTGCAGCAGGAAACATTACACAACTCACATATAATTTCCCCAGTATTTCTCTAGATTCTGCACTGCCACAGAAACAGATCTGTGTGCAAGTACACATCTACACTACAGATGAAAGAACAAAGGTAAATAAAAGAACATAAACAAAACATTGCATGTTTATACCAAGTGAACAAATCCTTACGTGGTTGGAGTGAGATCTGAACATGATATGAGCCAAAAGGTTTAAAACTGTTTCAGTGATCAAAAGTTTTCACTACCTACTCTAATAAAAAAAAACCCTTCCTTTGGTGAAAAAAAGAGAGAGTTTTTGATTTTCTGTCAAAATGTATCAATTGATGGCTCTTCTTATGTAGTTTGTCTTCAGGTGTGCTAAACAAGCCCAAACCTGAGAGTTTTGCAATTATTCAGTTTAGAAGTAATTGTAAATGAAACTTAAACTGAAAAAAAAAAAAAAAGGCTTACTTCTTCAACGGTGTGGAGGAAAGCTGAAATATGTTAATGCAATTTAGTGCAGTTAGTGTTCAAGAGGTTGTGATGGTTTGGGTGTTACCTGCCCCCCCACACACTTTAGAACTCACCCAGACTAGACGCAGCTGGCTCTGGAAATTGAATGAAGCTTTATATCTACAGCTAGCAGAATATACAAGCAGATATTTACAGTCTATACAGTTATATACTGAAATATACAAGGTAAAAGGTAATACAGAAACACAACAGCCCTCCCAGAAACCTGAGTCCCCAGGAGGGGCTCCCACCCATCCTTCCGCCTTCTCCCACCCCTCTCTACCTTACCACAGATGTTGCCTTGTGCCCAAGGAAGAATGGAAAGTCGGCCAGGGGGGATTAGGAAGCAGGTGGATTGATCAGGTTAGGTTAGAGAGAGAAATGCAGCTCAAAGCCCAGGCTGTGACCAACTGTCTTATCTATGCTTGGATTCTTACTCTTATACATCTCAGCAAGTCTATGAGTGCAGTAGACATCACCATTGTTTCTCTTTCACAGCCTATAATCTAATTCTTCTCACCAAAACATTCTAGCTAGCTCATATCCTTGGAAGGTATCTTTACCTCTGTGCTAGTTTGAAGCAAGTCCAACCTATACCCCTACTCTACAAGATACACCTTAAACTATATCCCTAAGCACCACTTGCAAAAGACCCTTAAACACATCCAGGGTGGGTGACTCAACCACCTCCCTGGGCAGCTAATTCCAGTGCCTGACCACTCTCTCCATGAAAAACTTTTTCTTAATGTCCAACGTAAACCTACCCAATCTGAGCTTGAGGCCATTCCCCCTTCTTCTCTCTCCAATTACCTGTGAGAAGAGACCGGCAGCAGCTTTTCCACAACTTCCCTTTGGGTAGTTGTAGACAGCAATGAGGTCTCCCCTCAGCCTCCTCTTACTCAAACTAACCATCCCCAGCTCCCTCAGTTGCTCCTCATAAGATGTATTCTCCAGGCCCTTCACGAGCTTCATTGCCCTCCTCTGGACCTGCTCCAGCACCTCCACATCTCTCTTGTATTGCAGTGCCCAAAACTGAACAAAATACTCAAGGTATGGTCTCACCAAAGCAGAGTACAAGGGGACAAATCGCAGCCTCTCTCGGCAGCTTGTTCCAGGGCTCCAGCACCCTCACAGGAAATAAGTTTTTCCTTATGTTTAGGTGGAACTTCTTGTGTTCCAGTTTGTGCCCACTGCCCCTTGTCCTACCAGTGGTGAAAAAAAGCCCAGACCCATCCTCATACCACCCATCCTTCAGATATTGATAAGATCCCCTCTCAGTCTTCTTTTCTCCAGACTAAAGAGCCTCAGGTCACAGCCCTTCTTCCAAAGAGTGAAGCTCCTGTCGTCCCTCTGTGCCATAAGTAGAGTCAATATGTCATTCTTTCTATGCAAAACATTTTGCAAGAAATTTTTAGATGTCATTTTTTTAAATTTCATATTCTAACAGCCTGGGAATGGCAAGTAAAAAAGAGCATGTTGTCTCAGTGGAAATTTTTAGGAAGAGCACTGAACGAGCTACGCATACAGTTACACTTTCTACATGCACTCTGACCTCTCTTGACACTACAGATCCTTTTCCAATTTCCGAAAGTTTCTAAGAGGAAGCAAAGGGAGTCATCTCTGTCTGTCTGATGTCTCTGTGACATTTCACTGAGATGATAGTTCACCGGGATTTGCACATCTAAAACTGCCTCCAGGGAAGCTTGTGAAAAATATCAGTATAACCTACTTTCAGGACACAGTGCAGTAATTCTGCTTCAAGCATCAAGGACCACTGATGTCGATGGGAAGATGTGAGGGAGTGCAAAAGCTCTTGGTTCATCTCAGCCCCATAGGGCCTGGCAATGCCTAAAAGCCACTCATAGAAATGAAATGTCCTCCTGTTGTTATTTAAAATAAAAATCTGAGTTAAGAAAAAATTCTTTGGGGGGACAATGTTATTGAACTAACACAAACCCAGAAACTATGGCAAATACACCTACAGATGAGAATCAAACAAAACCTTTATTAAAAAAACACCAACACCTAAACTTGAAATAACACATCCATCCTCCAGTAACTTTGATATCAGTTATGTTTCCAGCTAAAAAAAAAAAAATGTCATTGTGAGACATACAGGAAGACACTCATAATATTTCTAGCCACAGGTTGCATTAGATATTAGAAACCAGAGTCAGGCTAAATCTAGCTTGCTTTTCAGATCTGAAACAGGTGTGGCCAAGAAGAATGCTCTCCTGACACATTTTTTAATGATGCCTTCCCAGACAGCACAAGTTGTGTGTGTTTTCTCCTCCCTCGTATTTCTTTTCCTTGTCTCACAGCAGAGTCCCCAGGACCATCTAATACACTACTTTTTAAAGCCAACATCTTACTTCATCGTGCCTCCTGAACATAACTTAAACTCCAAATTTTATTCCACTGAAGGGGGGTGATACTCAGTACCTCTGTGAAAATGAAGATAAATCCACCAGCAAGTGACTCACCTTTCAGATTAAAAGAGCATCACTGGAAAATTGTGGACTACAACAGACCCCAAAGTGGGCAGGCATGACCTTTAATTTAAATACCATCGATGCTGTACTCACCTTTCAGTGATTATTATTTACTGCATGCAGTGACAGCAATGTGAGCCACAACTACTGTGTGAAGGCAAGATACCAGGGAAACAAAGCAAATCAAAACTGAAGGAGAATTTCAGCTAGACTGACATGCCAAAGTACTTTGCTTCAGTAATACGTGACTAGAGTGAAAGACAGGATGAGCTCTGATTGATTTCCTTGCAATTAAAAGAGCACAGACAAGAGGGCATAGCATTACTCATTATACCACAGCTTCCAGTGGGCTATATGCAAATTAAGACTAGCAAAGGTAACTTGAAGTCTCCTTGTAACAGCAATTACAACAGATAAATGCAGATTGGGTCACATGTGCTTCACCTGAAGGCTGGCTGTGTAAGTCCTGATTCCAATTCAAAAGCCATCAGCCCTGCCGATATCAGACCCCTCACCTTGATGTTACTCAGCATAATATATTCTGCACTTCTCCCACACTTCCCCAACAGTATAGTCCCCTCAAACGTCTTTCCATTATACCTTAACTAATACGGCTGACCACAGGGCTACAGGAAAACGCCATCTCCCTTCTGCTCTGGGAGCTCCTGCAGCCAGCACTGCCCACCAGCTATGCCTGGTATGCAGCTGAGGCATTGCACAGAGGCCACACTCATGGATAACCACAACTTGCAACACCAAAAGATGTGAAAGTCCATGAATAAAGAGGAAGGCTTCACACAGCTGCTGTTGTTATGATCTCCCTAGGTAAGTGTGAGGCAGCATGCCCTCTGCATCTTCTTGGCCTGTAAATTGAGGTGTGGGCTTTGCCTCATAACAGTCTGAGAAGACTTTTCAGATACTCGAATCCTCGTTCTCTGGGAAGAGAAATTCTTGAGGCACTACAAACATAAAGCAAAAAAAAGTGCTGCTGGCCACAACTACTGCAGTCTAATCATTTCAAATAAGAAATACTTGTAACTATCCAAGGCTGCCATTAATCCTAGAAAAAGCATTACTTAGTTGAATCTACATTTCTGGCACTTCTTCTCTGAAAATTTTCTGCATTTTATACACAGAGCTCTATGGATTTATTTCATGTCCATGCTATGTTACTCATACACATTTCTCATTTAAAATTCTTTTAGACATAACATTTACAAAATTCAGAAAGAAAGCTTATCGCAAAGGGATTCCAGTTTTGACTGCTGAAGTCACTTGGTCCAGTCATGGCAGTAAATAAATGTTATGAAACTTCATGGAGAACTATTATCCAAATTACTGCACAACAACAGAAAAGCCTTTATTATGTTCCAGGAATGCATTTCTGGCAGAGAAAATAACATTCGTATACAATGTCTTTTTATAGATTAGTCAGGGGAAAAATGACTGCATTGATGTACTGCAAACTGTAGAGATTTTTTTCTTTCCTGAGGAATTACAAGTGACATCAGTTTTCATAATATCTGAGAAGAGGAGAATATACTTTGTTGAAAGAATTCCAGATTTTATTCTGCTAAGTTGTGTTACCGAGACAAACTTTCCCATTGTTTATTGTTTGCCAAGCCACAGCTCTGGTGTACATAAGAAAAAGCGTTTCAAGGTCTCAAATATTTTTCCTGAATAATTATTTTATTGTTTTCTCTCAAGCAAAGCAGCAAAATGACTCTACTGAGATCTCTGACAGCATTTGCCAGGGGCTTGAAGCCTCCATCTCCAATGCATGAAATAAAAGTGTTTGTGAGGTCTCACTAGACTACTCTAGGGGTAGTTATTCCTGGATCACGGTGGTTGAAGCAATCCTTTCCAATGGTCAAAAATGTTGTTTTTCAAAACCCAAGCATAAGTACCAGGGTTCTGTAGAGGAAAGTAGCGTACAAGATTTTCCCCAAGCTGGTAAACAAAAGTGTAGAGAGATAAAAACCAGCCAAGATGGTGTAATTTTATGGTAAATAAAATCTCCCCTTCATCACCGTGTAACAGGCAGAGCTTTGGGCCACACAGCTGAAGTTCTCTGATCTGTCAAACAAGTATTTTCTCTGAAATAAACCTCAAGATCTATCAGACACAGAGGAGGCATTTTCTATCCCAGAGCAAGACTCTCTATGTAACATTTCTTCCCAGGTGAAAACAAAGATGAACTTCCACTCCACAAGTTAAAGTTTTCATATCAATGATTCATTACACCACACTTTTGTTAGGAAGGGAACCAACAGGTCAGCAATGCTGCTGACAAACTTCAGCAGTTCACAAATTCTTTTGGCCATTTCAGTGAGAAAGGATAAAAATTCCGTGTGTCATTGGCGAACTACTGCAAATTGCTACACTGCCACCAGGTGCTACCATCATCCATGTCGGCATCATAAAACCTTCTTAATACAAAGAGAGGCATATGAACAATGGACAGTTTTTCCAGTCCTATACTCTTATTGCTCACTTTACATAAAGGAAGTTACACTTTGCAGATAAGCCAAATATTCATCATATATGATTGTATGACATGTTAAGAGAAATCACATTTGATAATTGCAGTCACAAAGGAAGAACTTCTTCCCTACATACTTCCTCAGGTGAAAAAAAAAAAAAGGAAAGACTTCATTCTTAAATCATATCTATTGCATATATATTGTCTTGAGTATGTGCCTTTTAAAACTAAAAACAACCAATCAAAAAACCTCAAACCAAAAACAAACTAAGGAACATAGATATATAGGTTCCAGCTCCTTTCTGGTCTAAATTGGCACCCTGACACAAGTGGACTGCAAAAATCCATTCCAGTATAATTTTTTAACAGCAGCCAGATATTTCATTCAAGACTATTTTCCCCACCTTTACTTTTTCCTACTGATAATAACTCATCATTTTATTTTTTCCTTCCCCCTCAGCCCCCCCAAATTAATTTGACCATGACATACTTTATCTTATAATGAGTGATCTCAAAAAATGTGTTGTGTCTATTATTTGTAGGTTTTGGCATCTGTGTCTTGCAAAATACATGTATAATGTGCTGCAGTGACTGCCCCATATGTTGAAAGCTGCAGCTCTCACACTGATTTTGGTTCAGAGCTAGGGGGAGAAATTGGGCCAAATATCTGGACTCTGGGTCTTTTGCACTCACCCTTTCAGATTACAGTTGGTCTTTCCTTTGTAGAGGAATCCTAATCTCACAGAAGTCAATGGAAGTATTTCTCCTCCTATCCTGGACATCCCTACTGTCATCATCTAAAAGCAAAACCACTAAAACCTTTGCTGAACTTAGTAGCACCAAGAGGGTAATTTTCAGACCCCTAAGCCCAAATGCACAAACTAAGTACTCACTGTGAAGTATCAGCAAGTTTTCACAGCAGAGTATGTTTTGCAGCTGTCTGCCCAGTGAGCAATGTCACACAAAATGACTTTTTATTCCCTTATTCCCTTCTCTTTATTAAGAAGAACACTTGACAAAAGACAAACTGTGCTGTTGACTCAAACTTCAGCAGGTGTTCTACAAGCCACCTCTCTACCGGAGGCACAGACCAGCAGCTCCATGCAATTAGCATTAATTTCTGGAAGTTCTTTTGCAAAGCATTGATTATAATAGTTCAAAGGAAAGAACCTGTGTGACTGTCAAAAGCCAAGACCATCCTCACCTCTTGAGGAAGGTCTCTGACAAGACTGTGTCCTGTCACTGTGATGAACAAAATTAGTTAAGAGCTTCACAATCAGAGGAAGGGTGACGTTGTGGTTGCAAACATAAGCACTTAATGTAATGTGGTTTGTGCCTGCCCTTTTTTAAAAACTTTGCCACTGTGTCTAGGTTCTAATTTAAATTCCCAGAGACACCAATAACAATTTATAAAATGCCCTTCTCTCTTTCCCCTTTTTTAACCAAAAGAAAAGGAATTAGATGTAGAGAGAAGAAAGGTATGCAGACCCAAATAAATAATCTCACGGGATTTGGAAGTTAAAAGAAGAAAAGTTTAACAATAAACGTAAGATATATGAGATAGGGAAGTTACAATGGTATAGGGAAGGGAAAACAAGATACAAGACATGTAAATATACAACCAGATTTGATGGCAATGGGTTTTGTCTGCCTCATAGCGATGATGGCCATGTGGTGAAACAATAAGCAGCAGGACACAAGAACGGTGATGATAGCAGGCAAGGAGGGGGGCAGAGAGAGAGGAACTGGATGTCCCCCTGCTTTCATGGATTTTTAGTCAGGAAGGGAGACTGGGCTAAACCATCACCTGTCAGTGTTCAGACCCACCCCTGGGGAGGGGTCAAGACCACCTGGAATCAGGTGCAAGATCACTCCTCCCAGGAGGGTTAACCCTGTACATAGTCACCTCTATGACTTTCATCATTTTTCTGCATTTCTGCCCCAGTTTATTTCTCTCTCACTTTGAAATACCCTTTTTTTCCAACTTTGTTGATTCTGACTGTCAAAATCTTGATGCAGGAAGCAGCAGGAGCAGCAGTGGGACTGGGATGGATGAATTAAATGCCCTGGGGAGTAAGGCATTAACCAAGCACCTGGCATACCACCACAGGAGTCCTTGTGCTGTTCAGCACCTGCTGCATGAAGCTGCATCCTCTCAGATTTAACAAAGCCCAAATGAAGCTGCAGCTAGAGTTTAATATCTTAAATCATACTGAACTCTCTAAAACCACCTACATTTGTCAATGCATCATATTCTTGGATGACACCAATTGTCACAGCTGCACTGAGGCTCAGCAAGCAAGTTCAATATAGCAGCCACCAAAAGAAATTCCATCTTGGGATCCATTCCAACGACAAAAAATAAAGCATTTCCTTATGTTCCACTCTCTTCGCTCCACACACTCCCCCCCCCCTCTTTTTTTCCCTTGTGTTTGAAGGAAATAGCTTCGTAAGGAGAAAAATATCCCTCCAATTAAATGTCCTGCCACATCGATCAGCCTGCCACCTTGCAGAAAGATCTACAGTTCTACCATTAAAGAAAGTGTGCCTTTGCCCACAGTACAACCTGTGTGAAACTTAGTATACTATCAATGGAAGAAACATCTCATTAACAGATGGAGGTGAGGTTAGCTCAGAAGAAGAGATGGAAGGTAATATCAAAGAGCTAATACAAGCTTCAGAGTTATAAACGGGGTTCCACAGAAATTGTAGTCTATTTCTCACACTGCTAGAAAAGATCTTTTTAGACACACTCCGCATCTTGATTCAAACACAGCCATTGTGTTGCACAACAAAGCCATGACATTCCCCAGAGAAGCCTCCATACTCTTCCCTCTATCTCCTTTAAATGAACAAAGAACCCATTTACAGACATTTAGTTTCAGAATTACTCCATTTTGGCACTCCATCACGGTCTCCTGAGAGGACCAGTGTAGTATAAAGGACTTGCTTTCTGTTCTAGTAAAGCTCTGTCATTGAGAGCTAGTCAATAAAATATTCTTTCATTTTTTACTGTCAATAGTCATACATCATGTTTGCATCACACAGGCCAAGCCAGACAATCACAAAGCATGCTACAGTACAATGTTCTCATTTCACAGAACAGCTGTAAATGCACATCCCACCTGCACAGAGCTAACCCAGCAGTACCGAGTTCACATTGGGCATGCACTGTCTGATCCCCATGTCTGTTACCTACACAGCCTGGGTAATGCTTCCAACCTCCCTGTCAAATACTTACCCAGCCAAACTACATTTAGACCTAAAAAAAGTTAGATTGGCAAAAAGAAAAAACAAAAACCAACCAAACAAAAGACCCCACAAACCCCACAAGCACAGGATTATATTATTCTCTGCAGGATTTTGTAAACCATGGCATTTTACACTTTGATAGTCCTTGTAACACATATTCCTGTGTTACAACAGCGCATAAGAATCCAGGCATTTCTGAGAAGCTAAATATATATCAATGTACTGAAAGTGGGGTGTTAGCAACACAACAAGACCAAACTAAAAAATCAGTTTGTCTTTTTCCAGAGGAGCACCAAGGAGATATAACAGTATCTTTTTTTGAAACTAACCTGCACTACCAAGCTCAGCAAAGTGTTACTCTGAATGCAAACACGGTTCCAGGAATGTATTTCGTACCCCATACAAGCTTTTGCAGCGGTCAGATGCTTTTTTTTAGCTGTACACAGTCCTTCTAGGGTGGTAAAAGAGAGCATAAATAAAGTTATTCTTTTGATATTTATCTCTGCCCTTATCCACTATGGGCATAGAGAGGATGGAGTGGAAAGTGCAGTAACTACACAGCTACTATTACACTCTCTAGAAGGATGATTTGAAAAGACTGAAGAATTTGCTTTTCCTTTAGGACTAGCCACAAAACTGAGCCAGTATGGGTGAAAGGCTGGAAAACTAGATGTAAATTACTTTTCTTCTATCAAATGATGAAAATAAAGGCAGTTTCTTCCTTGGAGCAAACACATTTACACAAAGCGGTGTCTAGAGACAAAGCCTAACTTTACAGAAACAAAACTCCCAGTAATGAGTCTGGCTGCCTATCTAGGCAAAGCTCTCCTGGGCTGCCGTGACAAAGACAACATTCATGTGGGTTACCAGAGAAAATGTGAATCTGGATTCCTGTGTAGTGGTTTCTACCAGAGAAGATAAGGGGACAGCTCCTTGACTCTGGATAGGGAAATTACTTTGGTTCTGTAAACAAGGTGTATATCCGAAACAATAATTTCATTAAAGCCCAATATCCTTTTTTTTTTTTAACAGCTACCTACACTGATCTCCAAGGTCCTAAAGTCTCATTAAAGTGTGCAATCCTCATTTATCACCTTTAATTACTACTAGAAGATTAAGGTTCTGCAGTACTGCCCCAAACTGTCCAACTCTGGATAACTAAAACACTGTTTTCATTAGAACTGCTTTCTAGAAAGAAAAGGATCAGCAGCAGCTTCACTGCATGCATGAAGGCTTTATTGCTTAGGTGAGAGGCTGAGGTGTTGCCTGTTCTGCTACCAGCAAACTGTAAGCAAGTTTGAAATGGTTAATCTTCTCAGTTTATCCATAAAGTCCAGATGTATAGTGTGATAATTTGAAATTATTTGAACAGTTCTAGTTTCTTCTAGCAATCTCTCTACAAATACACAGTGCATTAGTTGCACTTGCTTCCAGTTCACAGGTCATAAGATTCTGAGCAAAGTACCAGACAGAGTTTGATGTAAATGCCAAATTCTACTTTGTAATTCACATCACCATTTCTACTTCTAATCTGGAAAACAATCACTATCCTCTGGGCTTCTTTAAAGATATTTAAAGAATCTTCCAGTGTTATCCAAGTTGTTTGTGCACTGAACATCACTCTCAACTCCCTCCACCACTACAGTGCACATTGATGTAGTGATATTTATGGTCCAAGATTGACAGAGGAATCATTTGACCTGAATCTCCTGAGAACCTGCCTGGGTCAGTCTTCTGGCAGTACAAAGGTAAAAATGTATTCAAGTGTAGCACTTACCTCAACTACAGCTGAGCATCCGGAAGTATGCCTAGGTGGCAACAATGGCTAACAAAAGTCTTAGCATACACAGTTTCTGCCGTCTCTAGTTAAGATCACACTTCTCTATTTGTACTGTTCCTATCTGTACCCCAACTTGTTTGTTTAGTACCCACGCTGGAGCAAACATAAGAAAACACACCTCTGAGAGCAAGTAAACAAGAGTGGATGCTTATAAAAAGGAATGTGTGCATGTACGCAAGCAGAGAAGTTCCTCGGAAAGAGGGAGCTGTAATGATTAAGCTGGAAAGGCACATCGTAACTCAGCTTTATACTGGTGTCCCTGTATGCACGTGCACGAGTGTGTCGGCAAAGCCCGGCTAAGTAAGGCTACACAGAAGAGATGTTTAAGCTGGAAGAGATGGGTTTAAGCTGGAGGAGGGGAGATTCCAACTGGATGTTAGGAGGAAGTTCTTTACAGTGAGGGTGGTAAGGCACTGGAACGGGTTGCCCAGGGAGGTTGTGGATGCTTCCTCCCTGGAGGCATTTAAAGCAAGGCTGGATGAGGCCTTGAGCAGCCTGCTCTAGTGGGAGGTGTCCCTGCCTATGGCAGGGGGTTGGAGCTGGATGATCCTTGAGGTCCCTTCCAACCTAAACCGTTCTATGATTCTATGATTTGGCTAGCATTTGTCAGTGGAAGGCTCCTAATGATACAAGGTTTTCATGGAATGTCACCCAAGCCAGCCCATGCAGAACCATGCAAGTACTTTTCAAGGTTCTTTAGAAACTATCAGTCCAACAGGTCCTACCAGAGTTTTCCAGGACCCTTGAATAGTCATGAAAATTACATATTTACCAGACTACTAGAAAAAGTTGTCATGTTTACTAGTTACTCTGAACCTGAGTGTGGCAATACTTAGGTTAAAATAAAGAATTAATTTACAAAATTCTAAATACAGACAACACAATTCCAGTAAACAGTAATTATGACCAAAATCAATCATACAGTTGCTTATTTCTTTCAGTTTTCTGACTCTGCATAATCCACCCTATGGCCTTCTAGTTATCCACAGCTGAAGGCCCATTTTTTACAGAAACATTTGTGTTCTTCCACTACATTTGTGGAAAAGCTTCTAAACTTGAGGATCATACTCTCCTTTATTCTCTACCACTTGTTCTAAGAGCCACAATTACATTTTCATTCCCTTTCTGTCAAGTTAGAAAGAGTTTTGCTACTAGTTAGGCTTCAGGTCGAGTTATACCTTCATCTTTATCCACTAATTAGTTTGACATCCCTCTGCTGCTGTACCATTTCCCCTAAGTATGGGGACAGGTTCCCCAGTGCTCTTTAGAGCAACAGCAAAATTAGAAGGAATAGTCAATTCTGCCTAAAGTTAAGGATGTTTTAATGTAGAAACCAAAGAGCACTTTGCTTTTCAGGAACTCAGCAGAATAGCTATTCTCTAGTCCTATGGGCAGCATTACCATTACAGACTCCATGCGAGTCTTTTAATAAAAGAGAGTACCCAAAGATTTCAGAGTCTGACCTGCCAAAGATATGAAGTAGTAGTGGCTTTTACTGCAGCAGAATCATTGAGTAATACCACCCAAGGGAAAACTCCACAAAAGTTCTCAGCTGTTTGCCATCATAAATTATGCCGACTCTTCAGCTGGACTTATGTAATTTTCCCTGCAGAGACTCACCAAAGTTGTACAACTTTTCAGCAAGTCATTCTGAGAAAAAGCCCAATAGGAACCTGCCCATGTTTTGGCAGAATGTAAGGGCTAATATCCAAGGAAACAATCCAGAAAGCCAGCTTTCCAAAGGATATTTAATCTTGGGGATACTTAAAAATGTTAAAGTGTTCCCAAACTATTTCCTCAACATCTGTGTAGAAGTGTACCACAGTTTGGAAAATTTCACGTGTAGCTGTGCTTGTGCTCTACCAAGCCCCAGAGATCAGGCAGCAGCAGTGTGCCCAGAGGTCAGTGAGTTCCCTGCAGAGACACTTGTTCACTAGTCAACTGTACATTAAAGGAGGCTCTGATCTGGCAACACTAAACCCCAGCCAAATGGTGGTACACTGAAATCAAGAAGTAAATGCAGAAGTGCTAATATGTCCTTTTCTGTTTGTTTGTATACTTTCTAAGCACCTCTCTCGTGTTACTTAAGGTAACTGATGTATTAGATGAATCACTGGACCTAGGAGATGCATTCATCATTGCACATATACACAAAGGAAAAGCAAATTACATGAAAAATGTATTTATGCAGGAGGACCTAGATTCATCTTTTGATTTGTACTGAGTGAGTCAAGTCTGTTTAAGACAAAGGATTAGTTTAAAATAAGTTTTGTCATTGTCAACCCTGAGGTTCCATCAAGAAAAGACAGGTTGCTTTTTGGGGAGTCTACACTTAGTTACCAACTTCCACATTTACCCACTTTACAAAAGGGTTAGTTGATGTTTTGCAAATTTTGACAGCTCACTTGTATTGCACAATTCATCTGCAGATCCCAAATACACCCTAAACTGGCAGTTTGTTAAAGGTCAGACAACATATATAAGTGACTTCTATTAGTTTAGCAAACAATCACAGTTTTAGCTGTTTGGGTCTACGCCACTCCATTATGATCAGCTTAAATATTCTCAGCACTCTTCTGTACTCCTTCTGCCTTTGGGTTTGTATCGAATCTTTACTGCTGTTACAGATCGGCTGCTGTTAAAATTTATATACATTAAAATATATGTATATATATATACACTATCTATTTAATAAACATACAGAGATAGCTATTTCCATAATACTCATTGCAATTATACACATAATGATTCTGATTTTGTAACAGTGGTTGGTGATGGGTAATACTTACCCAAAGACAGTTTAATGGCCATGGTAGTGTTAGGTCAGTGGTTGGACTCAATAACCTTACAGGCTGTTTTCAACCAAAACAATTCTATGAAACACAATAACTCCAATCCACTCAGTACATTGTCCTCTGTGAATAATTGCCAATCCACAAGAGTAGTTGAAAAGGAAAAACAATCTCTCAATTTGGATGATTTTAATCTTGATTCTCTTGAATTTTCTTGGGTTTAACTTGTTAAGTTATTTTCAGAGTATATGTGTTATTTTCACAGTTATTTTCATGGTATATGTGTACTCATGTTTATGTTTCATGACAAATGCCTTTAAAACTTGATTTTATAATCTAATTGACATTTATTTTGGCACTGAGCTTACTTCTTATAAGCCTCCCTTTAGCATGTGCTCTGTGCTACTTACACATTAACAATCAACAAGGCACATTTAACTGAACCCCCACTGCTGCAATATGATCTGTTATGAAATTTGTAGAATACTTTACTCATGGTTAACAAAAGTGAAGCCAAAACAGACTGACTGATTGTGATAGGATGAAATAGGAAGCAACCAGGATCTGCAAATTATTTCATAAGAATTTCATACATTAAGATATAACAAGTAGAAACCAATATTTGTTAGATCTGGAAGACATTTTTCTGAACTCATCTTTACTTCCTGATATAGTTAAGAAAAACCTGAAATAAGACAGGAAACATTTTCAATTCACTTAATTTCAACTCTTTGTTTGATACCAAATGGAAGACAGTATTCTTAGATAAAATATTACATAGAAAATCACTCTGGACTGTTGATAGAAGTCCTTGTTTCCATTTTTTAAATCAGTACAATGATTACTACACAGATAAAGATTAGATTTTACAAAGGCATATTAACAGCAGAAACGCAGACATGACCATAAGATGTCTGCAAAGTGCCAACATCTAAACATAGCTGTGCAGTAAGAAATCTGTAAAGGTCTGTGGACACTGTATCTGCAGCAACTGCACACAGCTACTTCCTGGGCAATGTCTTTCACCAATTTGCATGGTCTATTACATCAGCTAAGCTTTCTCCCAAAATGTGAGGTTAAATCAAAAGTACTAATGGCAGCTTCAGTGCTGCTAACTGTAAACCTCTTTTAAAATAACATTTAAAGCATTGAACAAAAGATCTGTCCTTACTTACAAGGCAAAGCAGAAAAGGAAGGTCATTCATTACACCCCATTCACTATTTTCTGTTTCATTCTGTAAATATTATAGTGGTGCTGCAAAAAAATATAATGTCTGAGGTCCTCAGATCTTCCTTCAGAGTTTTAATCATTCGTTTCCCAAGAAGGGTTTTAACAAATACCGCACTGTTCTGTCAATATTTGTATGCAGCACCACATAGGGCAAACTGCCAAACTTACACGGTTTAAAGAGCCAAGGGCAGAAAACTGACACCCTAACAAACACACTCCCCGCTTTGTCTCATTTAAGGTGGTGGTAAAAGTGTCATCTTTGCTTCTGACTGCAGTTTTGGAAGGTTCCTTGATCGCTTTACTTCTCCAAAATGCAATACTTAATAATCGTTATTCACCAAACTTCAGGGATTTCTTTCACGCCTGAAAGTTTCTTAGGTAATTATAAGCCTTTTGCTTTCCACCAGCTGCACTTTAAATGCATTTTAATTGGCTGGAATTTCGAAGGAATCCATTTGTCACTCATTTACATGTGAAGCACGCCCCTAGCAGCTGAAACAGACTCTAGAAGCAGCCCGATTACTTCATCAAAAGAAGCTGCTTGAGCTGACTCCTACATAACTACAGTGAAGTCTATTATATAGGTGTGGTGATGTAGCTAATAATTCTTTGCTAAATTTTCACTTGTACTGGAAGCAGAATCTACTACCAATGGCTACATTTACAGAGCAGCCTGCAGATTCTCAGTGCCCAGTGTTAGTTTTCAATCACTGTGCTTCCAGAGAGAGGCCTTCCTTGTGCTTTTTCTCTATCTGATCTAACCACTGCTGGGGCTTTAACACTGGTATTATTGTTTCTGTACTTGCAGCACATCAAGAATGTGAGCAGCTGGATTTTTGTACATAGTATTATTCTAAAAGCTTTTAATGTGCTAGCTATTCAAGGAGCAAAGTATAAACTAAGTTTAGCACATTACATTAGGAACAGTTCAGTTTTCCATTTCCCTTTAGTTTTTGGGTTCCTGTTGTGTATTGTAAGCCAACTTTGCAGTGCCTTAATTTAATGTAGTAAGTTCACCCGACTCTGCAGTTTGTAATGCAGAGGTTTAAGAGGTGACAGCAGTAGGGAGAGCTACCAACAGCTGCTTAGAAAAAAAGAATGAGAAGATTATCAAGGAGAGAACTACAAGAATTCACACTACAAAATGTAATGTTTAGGATGAATGTAGAGACATTAACAAGTCAGATTTAAAAACAGAGAGACATTCCAAGTTATACTGATTGAACGCAGGGTTCTGTAATCCATGAATGTGCCTGTGAAATTATAACTGCTTGAGAGTTCACTTATCATCAGCGTACCACAGAGGATGAAGGAGCAAAAGAATAGGGATTATTCTCTAGCTGAAGTACAATGAGAACTGTTTTCTACATTTAAAAGGTGAATAGTTCTTGAAGTGAAGTTATGACAATACTTGCCGCCTACAGAGAAAAGCAGCATTTCAAGTGCATTGTACGAAAAGGAGAAGGATTAATGCCACAGAGAGAGACTATTATACTATAGAAGAGCTGCACATTTTAATACTTTGACTCTGTCCACCTCTGGAAATTTCCATAGTTAACTAGCTTATACTCCTAAAAGGACCTTAGTGTTCTGAGGTCTTAAGAGAACTTACTGGATGCACCACTCAAAATAAACAACAAACAAAAGCATGCAGAAACAGCTAAAGCAGACAATAAATTATGAGAAGCTCAACCATTTGTTACCTTTTAATTGTCTTATGATACTTCTCTAAGAGAGGGTCAAGCAGTTGTCCAGACTCTGCACTGTTACAGCAACCCATTGTGTATCACAATGGGCTTCATTTAATCCTCAAATACATTCACAACATACAGAAATATTTTTGCCTTCCTCCTTTTGAAGGCACAAAGCCTGTGACCAAGCAGGACATGAACCCATCTCCCCAATGCCTTTCTTCCTCCTTTAGGTCATGCATCTATAATTGCCCATGTAGAGACACTTGCAGCTACAACCCAGATCAGAGCTGACTCAGGTTAACAGCTGAAAAGCACAAGGAAGCATCTCAAATCTTTGAAAGCCAAAGGAAACAAAAGTGGAGGCTTAAATCCAGACTTCTTTCAGTCTCATCCAAGCAGAAACAGAAGATTAGAGAGCTGCTCACCTCTATCTCATCTGTAGCCTGCCAAAACAGATGACAAAACTCCCACTAAGTTCAAAAGGTGGTAAGGGTGGGAGAAGAGATGCAGAACTATTTGTGACCTCAGCTATAAATGAAAATAAAGTCCTAGCTCTCTATAAACAAGCAAAATACATCATATTTGAATCCCTAAGCATCACTGAAAACTTTACACTTTTGCCTATGTGACTTTATGTATTTGTTTAACATTTTTTAAATCTTTGTGATAGAAATGCTGCAGTGCAAGTATCGGGGGAAGCATCAACTGTGTGGTGGGTGAAGAGGAGTTCTAGGCAGGAGGACAAACAGCAGCATGTGTAACAGCCTGCTCCTGTCCTCCTGCCTTTGCCAAGTAGCAAACAGCAAATCTAGGAAGAGAAAGGTCATTGCTCTATTCATGCTGTCACTCTTGGAATCCCCTGTGTTGTCATGGGCTTCACGATGACAGCCATGAAGCCTTGATGTGCCATTGACTGTTATAGGACACTGAAGACAATTGGCCATTATTTAGCTTCAATATCTATCTTCACAATTATTTAAATCTGAGACACTGGCAAATGTTTCCAAAGAAATGGGAGCAGTTTGATTTTCAAAAGAGGAGGACTGATTTATTTTCAAGCCTTCAGTGAGATTCAAGTCACAGACACAATAAGCCTCAGAAAAGCTGTACACTAAACTGATTTTCTGGTAGCAGCTATGTAAGGAGACCCTTGCACTGACAAAACTTAAGCACATGAAACAGTCACTATTAAGATATTTAATAGCCCTGAGCACAGTGAAAAGGAAATGTATCACTTGGAAATTTCAGAAACATTAAAAAAAAAAAGAAAAAAAGAAAAAAGCAGGGACAAAATACGGGTGCTATCAAAAGAAAGATAATCAATCCTTCAAAAGCAGAGACATCAAGCAGTAGAGATTACTTCCACCATGCTTAATGGCAATTCTTTGCTGCCTTACTTCCCCTCACTGCTGTTGGCATTCAGTTGGACAAGAAGGAAAAAAATGACAGTACTACACACAGGCAAAACAAACTATGGTAAAGGAGAAACCCCACAGTGAATGAAAAGCTGATTTTCTCTTGATGCAAATGCCATGCATCAATGAACCAGCTCCCAGCCTAACAGACCCATCTTCAGGAGATATATAAGGTTATTAGTGTAACTGATACCTGATTAAAAATTGAGGAGGTGGTGGGATGAGAATGCAGGCGTGCAAGATTTATTAAAAGAGCAGCCCAGAAGACTTCTAGTGAAATATGACAAAAGACAAGAAGAATGGCATCTCAGAGAGGGCACTAAAAAGAATATGTCATCTAGCCAGCATGCCAGATACCAGGAGGTAGAAGTATTAAGATAAGTCTTATTGCAGACTTTTAAAAACTAGGTGAGAACACTAGCCACTCACTTATTTTTCTTTACTCTTATGAGATTGCCCATGTGAAACACTGTGAAGGCAAGTAATTGGATGATCATATTTTCCCTGGTTCTAACTGAGCTGGAAGGTAGAGGACAAATTGCAGCTCACAAAGTTGGATTACCCTTGCACATTTTACATCACTTTCTGCCTCTCTCCATCTTCCTTCTGTACATTTCAAGGTTTTCACATCTAGCAGGTAAGTGTAGGATAACAGCTGACAAGTCCCACTGGCCTATAATTTCCAAAACATCATCCAAAAGGTGTCACAGGACATAAACAACTCTGCTATGCTATAGTGTATAAGAAACGACGTACATTTGTGAAAATACATTTCTTTCTTTTGAAATCTGGTTCTAAATCTTTTGCTCTCTCCCTTGCTGTAATTACAGACAATTCATCCCTGAATACAGGTTTATCTTCATGAAAACCATGTGGAAAAAACCCTGAAACTCACAGCAGGATGCCAGGTCCTTGGCACATTTATATCCACTACACCACTCCTAGTGCATTGCACTGCTTACTCAAGCTGAGATACCTCCAGTGGAAAACAGGGCTTATCAAAAGCAAGATGCCCAGATATTAACGTGTCTTACGCTTTTGAATAACAAAGTGATGGCCCTGTAAACAAAATAATGTATATAAAAGATATCTGCTTCTTTTTTGGATGGCAGTGACTTGATAAAAAACCTTGATACTGTGCAGCTGTAGAATGGGTAAGGAAAACAATCACCCTCCTCTTATACTAACACCACTTCTTCTTGAGAGCAGCAGTAAGGGATTGGGGGATATTAAAACCCAACCTCATCCTTTGCAGTAAGCAGCACTCTGAGAAATGCATCCATATTGTCAGTCTGCTGGCAGTTCAAATGTCATCTGTCTGTACCTCCTTTGAAGGACAATGTCTCTGATACTGGACCTGGAGCACAGGGTGCATTAAGGAAATGCCAGCAGCTGAGATGACAGACACCCTTTCACAGATCAGTTCTCGAAAGCTAAGATACATGCACTCTAGGTCTATTATCTGCTACACACACTCCTGTCACGAGATATTTGCAGCACTATTACATTAAGTAGTTCCCAAACAGTGCTAAATATGGAAAATATTAATTTCTGAGGCCAAATTCATACCCTCAGCAAATCTGCCTAAAGTCACGTTACTTAGCATTAACGTCAATTGGGAAGCTTACTGTAATATCAGTGCCCATGGACTTCTTGTCATCACTTCTGGTTTTTAACCTGAAAAATATTACCACCTGGTATGACCTGAACAGGTAAAAGATATTGTAAATAGGAGTTTATACTCATAATTGCTGGAATCACATACAATCATAGAATCATAGAATCAACCATCCTTGTCAGAGGAGGTAGTAATCTGCTCCTGAAGAGGAGAGTAAGACCAAATATGGTTGACCTGAGAAACCTCAGCCCAATCATTCGCAAGGGCATCATCTGAGAGTTCGCGTTTTCAAAACAGGCATGTGCAGGAGACACTAAAAGCTGTGGGATAAAGCAACTGAGTACAAACAGGCCTGGACAACATAACTGACTGGAGGGCAAAAGTAAACAGAGGTGGAGCAAAAACAATCCAAATTATGCATCCTGCATGGATGCACAATCACCTTCAGGGGAGTCAAGTCTGCTGCCCTGGAGAGATGTGTCATCTTCAAGTGAACAATATTCACTCTGGTGCATTAAGAAAATGTCATTTTCAGTTGCTGCATGCTAGCTTACCTTGTAACCAAGTAGCTTCCTATGTCAAGCTGCAACAACTTGAAAAGAAATATAAAATAATATGGAAAAACTACATATAAAGTATTGATGTGTCACTCCTCCATCAGAGACAACATACTGTCAATATTTTTAAATATTTAAAATGTCTACTGCTATTCTAGGATTTCTCACTGAGGGTTAAGATACACAAGTCAGGGGAGACAGAGAAATCCATGGCTGCTCATTCTTATTACCTTTATCAGCTTAAATTTCTATTAAGTGAAGAATTAGGTTGAGGAAGTCTAATGGATATTCAGCACAGGAGATTAAGGACCTCTAGAAAAGCTGAATGTTTTGTTTACACACACTCCTATCAATCTCTTGGTCATAAGCACTCACAGCTTGTAAGAAAAGTTAATTTCAAGGACATTATATTCAGTGAATATTAGAAGCTATGTCATTCTCATTAGCTTAATTAAGATAAGACAACCTGCAAAGACTGGGGTTTTTTTTTAATTAAAGGCTGTGTTGGAACAGCACAGCATGGTAATGCACAACGAGACTAAGAAAACACACATTTTTGTAAATAAAGCTCTGATCCAGGACACCAGCCATGCCAGCAAATCATCAGGACCATAGTGTACTGGGGAATTTCTATACAAACACAGAATTCTATTATGTCAGAAGAAAGTTCCAGATCATACTTTAATCATTCAGGTTATCACCACTACTTAGCAATTACTATAACAGTGCGTACATTAAGTATCTTGTTTCATATATTCTTTAAATAACAGTACTTGAAACCTTATGCAGCACTAGAGGATTCAGCATCTAAACCTTCCCAGAAGGCAGCCAAATAGCAAATGTCATGCTCTCATAATGCATTTAGGTACTGTATAGAGGAGACATAATTAAAGTAAGACTTAATTAAAGCTTTTCTTCTCCAGAGATGGACAGGTAAAACATCACTTATTCTATTCTCAAGTATAAAAGAGTCTAAAATAGTCTTCATGATTACACAACCATAGATTTTTAATACAGCAAAGGAGAAATACAGTTACAGTTGGAAGCTTTGCTTCCACCTGCCCCCACTGAACTCTGAACTAATTTCTAATCCCTTGAAACAAAGCAGTCAAGATCTGCTTGCGATTTTTGTAGCACACTTCTTAAAAAACATGTATAGGTGATCCCTTCTGCTCACGCTAAACTGCACTGCTTTCGATGGTGCACCACAAAAATCCACCTGGGTGGAACCGGCCACTTCAAAGTGTGTCCTTGGGCAAGTTATTTAACTTTCTTGGTTAGTAAGTGGGTTTCTTTATGGTGGTGCTCACCACTTACTATCTGCAGGTATACAAAATACACTAAAAAAAGTGAACATCAGCCAACACATTAGTGAACACTACATAAACAGTGCTGCTTTATGTTTGGAGTGAGAGCTCTTGAGGTGATGGCTGGCCTCAGTACCCAGTAGAAACATGGGGAGAGACTGAAAAGAAAAGAAAATGCAACACAACAACAAAATGGCACATACTGAAGTCAAGACTTCAACATGAAGTTGCATATTAAATCTCAGTATCTGAAGAAGTGATTTAGGCTTGTAGAGAAATCTTTCTGCCTACTACTATTCTTATTTGTAGCTTCATCTCTTAAAAGTATTTAGCAATAACAGTTCTCTGAAAAGCCTTAGACATAAAGCAACCAGAGGAAGCAAGCTACTACACTTCATCTAAATGTAAAGTGTATTAAGATAAGGTTCCACTATGCAAGCAGCAACAGACACCTACACCCACAGCATGGTTCCTACTGCAGAGACCCTCACTGTTAGCTGTGATGAACAGGATGTCTGTGCTTCAGGCACAAGCCCCTCTTAAAGGCTAAATTTACAGCTAGGTGCCAAGATGAAGCCCTGCTAGGGACAAACAGTAATTTTCCTTCTGCAAACTCTGCCTGCTTAGAGCCCTCACCAGGAAAACCATCAACCAGCAATGGGGTTTGCCAAGGGAAAATAACCAAGAAGCCTGAGCTGCATTTATATTGAGAGCTGCTTAATTCAGATCCACTTTCAGGCTGCTGTAGAATTATTCCTTTGGATAATGGCCTTAAAAAAGGCAGAAACACTTTAGAAAGCTAGCCTCTGTGTGTTAAAATACACACTTCAATTGCGAAGTGACAGGTGGCCTTGGGCTCGGCTGCACAAGCTTCAGTGGCTGTAATGGGTATTGCGTGAATGTGTGGGAATGGACCTCTCTCTAGAGGACTTGTGCTCTCAACAGCTGCTGGACTGGCTGCTGGTTTGAGTTTCAGGGCGATGCAGAGACAAAACTCATCTTGGAAAGGCAGAGTTGGCCACAAATCACAGCCATGAGGTGGAAACGAGAGAACTGACACTTGCTGGTCAGGCACAGATTTACTATCCTTGTCTCTTCTTCCAGTTCCTCGCTCTGCAGAACAGGGGCGACCTTTCCCTCAAATGACTGTGGTGGCGAGAAGCAAGGAATGTATCTATGAAATCCTCTGCTGGAATCACAGGAGCTGACTATTGTATTATTACATGAGAAACGCTATTCTTATAAAAATTTCTACTAGTCACAATGCCATTACTCATTTTTCCCAAGTGTATTTTAGCAGAATTTTCTTTGCTCTATAGGCATGGAGGAAAGAGTGGGAGAAAGAGTTATAGCATGACTAGTAAACAAGTCCACATTTTCTAAGGTCATAAAACTACACCAGAACGCAAAGCTCTGATATTAGCCACAAGATCTTCCAGTTGCTTTGCTTTTCCTCTAAAAGCCAGTGAAGCTTTCTGAACACAGCAGAGAAGGACACGGGCAGTCTTCCTGCACCATGTGATCGTGTGGTTGAATTCTGAACAGAGAGCACCGTAGGATAGTGGTATTTACAATTACTCAAATTAGTGGACATGAGCATATATAACCGCTCCAACCAGAATGAGAGCATTTTGGTCAATGAACCAGCAAACAACAGAACAAAAAAGGCAAAAGAATGGACAAAAAATGATGAGACTAGGCCAGCCACAGTCTGGGAAAAAGCAGGAAGTTTGGCATTTCAAATTGCTAGACCTGAAATTCAGGCTTAAGATTTTTTTTTTTCCTTCTTCACATCACTCCTGCATTTTCTGCAGCCTCTTATGTTGTACAGTATAGGCAACTGAATTTTCTGTTCTATTTCCAAGGTAACAATAAGCATTGATTAGATGAAATGAGATTTGTGCCAGGACACTGTGCCCTGTACATTCTTGACCATAGAGCCTGCATACAACTTTTCACAGGTGAGTTTTATCTAAGTTCAATATAATATAACAGATGACTTAAATTGCCTCTTGATGAACTTAAAGCATATTCACAGTTCATGACTGAAAAAAGACATCTGTGTGCTCGCAGGAAAAAATGTGGCCTTTGTTGATAGATAGAGTCTCCAGAGCCTCTGCAAGTGACATTCTGAGTCAACGGATCCACTAGCCACCCAGGGCAGTACCATGTGTGTTGAGGTCACATTAACCCTTCTTCACTTGCAACAGGGATCCAGACACACCAAGTTCCTGCAAACGACTGCTTACACCACGAATCCTATTCAGGGGTCTTGTGTTGATGCATGCTGACAGTGAATTGGGCCCTCACTATTTTGACAGTAAAAAGCACCTAACTTTTAAACATACTGCCCAACTGCAGACTTACTCTAAATAAACTGCATGTTTAAGGCAGTTTTCTTCCTTGCATGACAAAACTAAGCTGCTTTCATTACGATCCCTAAATAGACCTCTCCCATTTGTATTTAGCCAAATATTTTGCTGTAAAACTTTAACAAGGGGAATGATGATTCACCTGAATCATAGCTATACATCTGCAGTAACTGTTTGCAAGGATGGTTGGATGCTCAACACACCCATGGGATGGCTTGCAAAATAATCCACAGGAATGTAAGTTATAAAAAAACAACCATAAACACACCAAGATGAAGGCTCGAGTGGGATTTAGTCAGTCAAAACAAATATTTTTGCATTGAGTAATTAGAATCACAATTAAAAGGTGTTCTCTTCACCATGTGGTACATGTTTAGGGTTCACATGAAAGAAATTGTTGGCTCCTAGCTCAGTAAGTGCATTCTTAGCAATTGCAAGCAAAAGGGATGGGTAAAAAGCCCACAACCAGGTTGGCCTTGCATCATGCTTGAAGATTGATTGGGCCAGAGCAATTGCAATAACAAGCATTTCAATCATGCCCTAGGCCTCGCTAGAAAAGCACTTTTAAGAGGCAACAATAGAGACACTACTGCTGATACAGGAAAACTACAGTGTGTATCATCTCGATCTCCCAGATGCTAGCCTGTGCACTCATGATGGATTGACTTGTCTATACCATGAGAACACGTGGGGAGCATTTCATTGTTCTGTTCTTCTGCCACTATTCTTCGGACTCAGTCCCCACAGTAATTGGGCACTGGGCTGCACGGGGCCTCAACAGCATCACATTACTTCTTTCCTGTACTATCATCACTATGTACTGGTTATTACTCT
The DNA here is from genome assembly GCA_013400475.1 of Tricholaema leucomelas. Taxonomy (NCBI): domain Eukaryota; kingdom Metazoa; phylum Chordata; class Aves; order Piciformes; family Lybiidae; genus Tricholaema lacrymosa; species Tricholaema leucomelas. The sequence continues at coordinate 232,988 of WAAF01009042.1, read as the reverse complement.
TCTTCCTCACCAAAAAAGAAAAAAAATGTACAAGTTCTGCTTTTCATTGCACAGAAAGCAGTTAAAAATGAGGATCCAGATGATAAACCTTAACAGCCCTACCAGATACAACATTTGATATCCTATTTTTATTCTACTGGTGTTGCAATTAAAAGGAAAGATTTGCCATCTCCTTCTTCCCAATTAAAAATCTCCATATGGAAGTTGACTGGGCATGCCAGATAGCACTCAAAAATAAAGACTATATCAAAATGTAGAGGATTTTTGTCTCGATATTGTCAAGCTGAGTTAGACTGATCTAGGAAAATGGCAATAGTGTTTGTCTACAGCACCAATGTAGTAGCCTGCAACTGCGCAATGGGAATTTATATGGATTCAGAAAGCTTTTTATATGGAAAAAGTATATGTTGGATGGAAAATATTGTAGAAGGAGAATACATTCATTTGGTCAACAATCAGAGAAATCTCAGAACTACAAATCACTGTACAAGTGATGCCACAGTTATGCAGCACAGGAGCTATGCTGGTCTCCACATCGTCTGAGTTATTTCCATTCTGTGTTGTGGAATGGATTCTTCCTTCCATGGGGTTGCTGCTATAATTCCTATTTGTTCTCACTGTGTAAGAAGAAAACACTGGACATTTGTGAAACTGTATATCATTTCATAGAAGAAAAAGATGCAGAAAAGCTGGACAAGTCATAAAAGACTAAAGCTGATTTGGGAGGAGAGAGAATAGAGAAAGCAATGTTTCATAGAAATGGATTGTGGAGCACTGGAAAACTGCCGTAGCAAAACCCAGCGACCTGAGTGGAAATCACCCCTCTGACAAATGAACAAGAGACAAGATGGGCTACTCTTATCTGCCTGATGGAGAGTTTTGCTCCTTCTGCTCCATCACCTACTATCTCTGAGTGCAGAAAGCAGAGCCTTAATGCTGCTGATGATTCAAAGACAGATCTGCTAATCTGTAGTTTAATAATTATAAGCAAAGAGTACACACTTTGTTAAGTTTCAGGCCAGGTTTAGTCATATTTCCCTAGCACAGCAAATCCACCTACCCTTCTGGCAAGAAAATAAAAGATGTAAGAATCAAGAACAAACGTTCTACTGGAGGATACACACTGCCTTTTTAAGCTCAGACACTTAGAACCTCTCACTATAAATTAGTTAATGATGGGCCAGAACCCCAAAGGTTTTTTATTCTCCTTCACCAGCTGTCAGCTTCAGCTGCAGATAAAACAGGATCCTGACTGAAGTTCCATATATAAATTCAGTAAAGCATGCAAAGTTCAAATCATCCACACAAACACTGGTAAATACCTTGCATGCAAGACCATGGTGCTTCTCAGTGTGCCTTTTTCTTCCTTCTGTTTTACAAACAACAAAATCACCAACTTCATATGTTTATGTCTGGAGAATTCTGTTGTCTTCATAGACCTGTGAACTTGGCCCAAGAACTGAAGACCTTAAGGCAGTTGTGGCAAATTGAGATAAGAGTAAAAGCTGCATGTCAGATGGATGTAAAGCAGCCACAGGTGCACAAAGAGGTGCCACTAGGGACCTTCCCAGTAAGTAAACTGGTATCATTACCCTCTATTGACTTCCTTACCCACTTGACTTCAGACAACATCCTGCAATACAGCTTTTTAAGCAAAATGCTTCTATCCAGATTCACAGAGCCTATCAAATCTGTGGAAATAATGATTTTTACTAAAAAGGATACATAAGAAAACAAAACTGATTTTCTCAAATGATGAAGTTTGTAGCAAAACCAAAATGATAAAACTAACCTGCAGTTATTTTATGAGTCTGTACACAAGGTCTGAAAGCTGACTTACTGGTTAGCACGGAGGGAGCAGAGAAAGGAAAAATGACAGAAATAGCAACATGAAGAGTTTTAGACAATGAAAAGTGTACCAGTCACAGATTTGCCTAGTGTTGTTCACCTCAATATACCTTCTTGTCCTCTTGCTCTATTTGAGCTAGAAAGGAATCTGACAAAACTTAGGATAAGCTAAACAAGAAACAATTATTTGATGTATTACTTAAACCTGATTTTTTTTTTAATGTGGATTAGGATTAAGTTTTTTTTTTTATTTGCATATACCAGATCTCTAAAGCAAATATGTAATACAGTTTTAGATGTCCAGTGATTCCACATTTTTACTTTTTAAAATCTAAATGAATGCTAGTCTTCTTCATCTTCAAAAAAGAAATATTATTATAAAAAAGAGGATATTAAGTGATTTAAATCACAGCAGAACTTATCAAACTGACTCAACAACCAGCTGTAAAAAAAAGCCAGATTCTAGATGAAATAGACTGTAGCATATTCCCAAAAGAAAGCAAGGAACATAACCTTTGACTTTCCCTTCGGCCTCATAAAAGAAATTCAGCTGTGATTTAAGAGACCTGAGGCAGGAAGGCATCACAGAGCACAGGAGATTCATTTGGGAAAAAAAAATGGTACTTAAAATGTTGTAGACAAGGTTATTTGCAATTAATTACACATCTTTCATTTTCTCTTCTTCAGCTCCAAACAGTGTAAAACTCTACCACAATACTGATGTGGTTTTATGGAAAGTATTATTAAAGAAGGACAAAAAAAAAAGTAGCAGAATTCTTTGTATCACAGTGAGACTAAAGCAACAGGAGCTGAGCAGGAGTTCTACTCTAACTCTCTGCCAGTTCAGACCTGCAGCAAAACTCTAACCTTGCTCACAAGAGAGTCTCTCAGTACACACCGAAAAACTGAGGAAAAACTTGAAGAATTCAGACTTTATTTAATGATTATTTAATTATTTCTTTTTACCATAGTTTGCAGCACCTTCCTAATGCCTTACCTGTACAAAGAAAGCCTCACACTCAAGGCACAAGCTGAGGCTAGGCTCCAGAAAGCCCTCAAGTGCAGAAGCCTCAGATTTCACTGAGATGAGGCTTGTAGCCTTCCCCATACAGTGACAAAGGAGGTGTTCACCTTCCCACCTCATCACACAGCTTCATTTCAGGCAGAAGCTCTGTTTCAGTTTACGTTAATCTAACGTCATCTGATCCACTTCTCCTCCACTCACACAACATTTGAGCTGACATGCTACCCAAGGAATCCTCCCCCATGCTTCTGGTTTAGCAGACACCAACACAAGCCTTTTGGTAAAGCTGTGTGCTATAGTGTCAGTCAGATCCATAATTAGACGTACTCTACCCCAGAAGACATTTTCATATTTAGTGGAGAGGAAAAAAAGAAACTGAAAAGTTAAAAAAAAAAAAGTCAGGTGCTCTATGAATCATGATGTGGTTTGAAGGCTGGATTCCTTAATAATAATGTTTTAGCTGACACATGTTGTTTGTATTTGCCTTCAGAACTGTCTGTTAATAATGAGTAATTCCATTTGGAAAATATTTACATAAAAGTATTTACTCTTATGTCACAGGGATAAATACTGTCTTCTTTAAAGAGAAAGAGCAGCCAGGAAATTACTAATACTGCATCCAATTTTAATGTGCTGCCCTGGGATATCCTGCCAGAAATCTATGCACACAAAGGTGATGACTCCAACCTCATCTACCACCACTTGGAAAAAGTGAGGCTGTGCTGGCCCTCGGGTTTTGGACTCTGCACTGCATTCTGCCAGTTAGACACAAACCTCACAAGTTCCCACTACTGTGATGGTCTTCAAAATTGATCCAGCATAGCCTGCAACCACAATTAAGATACATACATATAACATTTTCAGGGTTAATATGTCAGGTAAATAACTATTTCTCATGTTTCACTAAAGTCACACCAATTTCTAGTGCTAATCTTAAATTCATCCATCAGAGATATTTTAATTTGGAGATAGAGGGAATAGAATGTACTGCAAAGTGGGTGGAAGGAATTAATGCTCTCTTTTTGGTAAGACTAGAGGAAAAAAAAAACAACAACTTAGAGGAAAAAAAAAAAACCACAACTCTGGGCTATGCTGGTAGATTTTAGATGTGACACAATAAGGACCACATTGAATCTGAAATCAAAACTATGAAGACAGCAAAGGTCAGGAAAAAAAAGCTGAACTGGACATAAGCAATTAATAACATCATCCTCATCCAGGAAGAGGTAGATTTGGAATCCAAAATCAAGTTTTTAGACTAACTTTTGCACTAGTAGGAAGACCACCTGAGAGAGGAGGCAAAACAGAAGGATCTTTAGAGAATTCTATTCCTACTAATTTTTGTCTGTATTTACCACTAAATGATTAATATCTAATCACATTCATAGAATGAATCATAGAATGGTTTAGGTTGGAAGGGACCACAAAGGTCATCCAGTTTCAACCCCTCACCATAGGTAGGGACACCTCCCACTAGAACAGGTCACTCAAGCCCTCATCCAACCTGGCCTTGAACACCTGTTCCAGTGTCTCACCACCCTCACTGTAAAGAACTCTTTCATAACATCTAGTTTAAATCTCCCCTCTGCCAGTTTAAACCCGTTACCCCTTGCCCTGTCATTACAAGACCTTGTAAATAGTCCCTCCACAGCCTTCCCGTAGGACCCCTTCACATACTGGAAGGCCTAGGTCGCCTAGAAGCCTTTTCTTCTCCAGGCTGAAGAGCCCCAACTCTCTCAGCCTGTCCTCACAGCAGAGCTGCTCCAGCCCCCTGAGCATCTTTGTGGCCCTCCTCTGGACTCGCTCCAACAGTTTGATGTCCTTCTTGTGTTGGGGGCTCCAGAACTGTACACAGTACTACAGGTGGGGTCTCACAAGAGCAGAGTAAAAGGGGAGAATCCTCTCCCTTGCCCTGCTGGCCACGCTTTTCTGGATGCAGCCCAGGACGCAGTTGCTGTCTGGGCTGCACTCACACTGCCAGCTCATGTTGAGCTTTTCATCAACCCAGATCCCCAGGTCCTTTTCCTCAGGGCTGCTTTCAGCCATTTCCCACCCAGCCTGGATTTGTGCTTGGGATTGTGTCAACCCAGGTGCAGGACCTTATACTTGGCCTTGTTGAGTTTCATGAGGTTGGCCTGGGCCCATCTCTCCAGCCTGTCCAGGTCCCTCTGGATGGCATCTCTGCCCTCAAGCAAGTGAACTGCACCACACAGCTTGGTGTCATCTGCAAACTTGCTGAGGGTGCACTTGATTCCTCTGTCCATATCACTGACAAAGACATTAAACAGCACTGGTCCTGGCACTGACCCCTGAGGGACACCACTTGGCACTGGTCTCCAGGTGGACATTGTGCAATTGATCACCACTCTCTGTGTGTGACCATCCAGCCAATTCTTTATCCAGCAGTGCTCCACCCATCAAGTCTGTGTTTTTCCCAGTTGGTGACCAGGATGTCATGTGGGACAGAGTCAAATGCCTCACTCAGGTCCGGGTAGATGATGTCAGTTGCCCTTCCCTTGTCCACTGTTGCTGTGACTACATCATAAAAAGCCACTAAATTTGTCAGGCATGATTGCCCTTGGTGAAGCCATTGCTGGTTACCACCAATCACCTCTGCTTTGTTTTCCATTTGCCTCAGTGAAGCCTTCAGGAGGATCTGCTCTATGATCTTATCAGGCACAGAGGTGAGACTGACTGCTCTGTAGCTCCTGGGGTCATCATTTTTCCCTTCTTGAAGATGGGTGTTATGCTTGCCCTTTTCCAGTCAGCAGGACCTTCACCAGTCTGCCATGACCTTTCAAATATGATGAACAGTGATTAGCAATTTCATCTGCCAGTTCCCTCAGGACCTGTGGGTGGATCTCATCAAGCCCCATGGACTAGTGCACATTCAGATTCCTTAGGTGCTCTCAAACATGATTTTCAATTATAGTGGGCAGATCTTCCTTCCCCCAGTACTTACTTTTGTCCTCTGAGACTTGGACATTGTGGTAGGAGCCCTTTCCATTGAAGACTAAGGCAAAGAAGTCATTGAGCACCTCAGCCTTATCCATATCCTTTGTCACCAGCTCTCCATTTCCTTCTGGAAGGGTCCCACATTCCCCCTAGTCCTCCTTTTCTCACTAATATATCCAAAGTTCTTCTTGTTCCCCTTAATGTTCCTAGCCAGATTTAATTCTAGCTGTGCTTTGGCTTTCCTAACCTGAGCTATGGTTGCACAATTTCTCTGTATTTGTCCCAGGTTACCTGCCCTTGCTTCTATTCTCTGTAGGCTTTCTTCTTGCACCTAAGTGTGTCCAGGAGCTATCTATTCATTTAAATGCCAGTTTGCATTTGGACTAAAGAATTTGTAGATTATGTAATAAGAGTAAAAAGATGAGTACTAGTGCTTGTTTTTCAAAGCATCAAAGATGCTTTTGCATAATTTTTGAAGTTGCAGGTAAGAATACAACAGGTTGTGCTTCTGTTAGGTTTAACAGTTTAAAAGTCTACCATGATTTTGAAACTGCCAATTGCAATCAAATAAATCCTGAAAACAAAGATGTTGCCTGTGAAAAAAATCTTGTCCGGGAAATTTCTCCACCTGGTATTTGCTGTAAAAGAGCTGCCCAGTTTAGGCAGAAAGAAGTGTTCTGGGAAGCTGAAAAACAATATAAAAAGTGGACTAGAAGGGAAGCTCCCATTGATGAAAATGGGGAGTAAAGACAATGCAAAGTGCTGTTGAGCAGCAAGATCAAAAGGTTTCCCAAAGGTATCACAGTATACTACAGGTAAACCACCTCACTAGCCTGAGATGTATAATGTGGCTGTATTTATAATACTCAATTGGAACCAAGAATGGAGAAATGAAACTTAAAGGAATACAATAAAACATTACACATATCACATGTTTTTCTTCAGAGCTATAACCAAACCCTAACAACCAGGGGATTCTGCAGATGTCTCCCTTAAATTCCTAGCAGAAAATAAACATCTGCTGAGGCTGAAACAGAACCAAGTGGATAAATATCTCAGGTTGAAAATGCCCAAAGGACTTTGCATGTCTTCAATATCTTTTTTCACTCTTTGACTGTGGGAGAGGGCAGAGAAATACAATGTGAAGCAAAGCCATTTAAAAGACCCACAATAAAGAGATGTCCTAGTCCCTGAAACTTCTAGCTTCCAAACTCAGCAGGTTCTCTGCTTGCTTTGCATGACTGAAGGAGAAAATTCAAACATGATACATTACTTTCCCTTTTGAACTTGCACTTTCAAACATTTCCGACAGCCTGTGCAGAAGGCAATCAAGAAACTAATGAGATCACTACATATGGCCTTTGGATGTTGCAGCCATTGTAAGCCCCACAAGCCACACTGCCTGCTCTGTATCATTCGTTAATGACATCTGTCTCTTCTGAGGACAATCCACCCCAGCAGCACCTATACATGGCAGAGCCAGTTGCTTCTGTTGTGGCTGTGGACAAAAGGCTGACGCAGGCACTATTCATGCAGCTCAGTGACAGATTGCACGACACAGCATGGCTCCTCGCACTGTCTTCTGCTCAGACTGAATGGAATGGGTCACAAGCAAAGTATTTTCCAAAAAGCTATTATCATTTCAAAATTATGAATGGATAAATGCTTGCAAACATTTTGTCCATGTTCCTACCCATAAGCCATCCTAAGTTTTCCAGATTGTTTTGCAGATACAGAGCCAGCTGGCAACTGAGTGTAACCTGTACAATGGACTATTTCATACCTTGGCTGCCTGGAAAGTTGTATATTTGATGACTTATCCATGGTTACAAATCACACCACTTCATTCTGCTACTTTTATAAATGCTTCTAGGCCTGCTTTTAGAAAATGGCCATGATTTCCAAAAGTGAGCAGTCCAAAGTCCTCTTAGGAGAACCAGAGCTAACAAAAGTACAGCTCTGGTTCTCTATATCTCTTGACAGTTTGCTCAAGAGACAGATGCAGTTAGCAAACATGGAAACCATTGCTTCCAAGAAAGGTTACAAGAGACAGATTCTAATCACGTTCCCTTGTTTTTTTAACCTGAGACACAAAAATATGAGTCTAAATATACCTCTGCCATGAAATAGTACACAAACTCTTGTTTCTCTCTCTTGAAAAAAGAAATCTAATTGTTTTTTTCCAGGGCAAAATACAGAAAGATACAAAGACATGCCTGAATATTGCCACAGGCATCTTTAATGAAGATTTGAAAGATATTTCAAATAAAAACCTTGCCAGTCCTCCTCTCCTCCCCAAAAAAAAAAAAAAAAAATCAACTGCCAACAGCAAATATTTCTTCTGGCAAACACTTTTCTGCTCTATAAAACTCTTCCACATTGGGAACCTCCTTCCCCAAAGGTCTGCTAAAAATGGTTTGAGAAAGCTCCACGCATATTGTCAAGTGAAGGCTGTGCTTTGCCTTAGGGCCAGAAGGGACCATTAGATCATCTCATCTAACACCTGCATTTTATAAAAAAATAAAAAACCAACACCCATCAAACCAAAAACAACAAAACAAAACAATAAAACCCCAGAATTTCACCCACTCACTTCTGTCTCCAGTCAGCAAAATGAGTTCAGTAAGCAAATTTCTTCCAGAAGGTCATTCCTCTACCCTTAATCATCAAGAAATGAAGAGTTCTCATATTTTTATCTCTATGGAAAAAATCCATTATACATCTCAAGAAACACATCTTTGTAAAAAGCTACCCCTGCTCTGGTACTAGGATCTGTTTTTCTGTTTTTCAAATGCTTCTCTCTGAATGCAGTTTTTATACCTCACTGAGATGTATTTAAATGTTAAATGAGTGTTATTGTGCACTGTTGAACATATCACTAATTTAGGAGCCAACTTGTTATAAATGTCACAGTATGCCCCTCAGTAACAGTACCATGCTGAATATGTAAGATGGACATATGTTCTAGTGGTATTGAGCCTAAACAACTCTGGAGACAGACCTAGACAGATTTTGATTGACTCTTACTACTGTAAAGTAAAAGATCCTGTTAGAACTTCTGGGTATGGTTTCTACACTAGCCAGTTAATTTACCTGCTTATGCAGAAGTCTTGTGTTTTCAATTACACAAAAAAAAGCACTTTAAAACAAACACAAAACTAGAGAGTAAGCATTTCACTATGTTTTTTGTTTGTTTGTTTTAAAGCTATAAAATACTTTAAATTTCTAATTAATTTCTCTCTTACTGCTTCCATATTTAACATCATGGCACTGGTATATAACTTTCAAAGAAAATGTATGTTAATATCTTCTGTATTTACCATTATAGCACATTGCAGAACAGTTAGCTAGCATTCCACATTTATAATTCATTACACGATTTTTGCCTACCCCTTACTTACTGGAACATTTCCCATGTAGGGGAAGATTTCCAGATTCCAGTTATTTGTCCATGAGGTAGTTTAGGTCTCTATTTATCAGCATATGATTATTTTGGCTCTATGTTTGTGCAACTATGTTGGTTTCCCGCAGTATAAAGAGGAGAAGACATTTCTGCCTTTTTGAGAGAAAGTGTAATGATGACACAAATTGACATCTATTGTCCTCATAAAAAGATAATGAGGTAGCGAATAAAAGGAGAAGCAGAAATTTAACCAGGAATAAATCCAACAAAAATGGAGGAATGTGAGCTTTAGAAATGTATTGTGCCCTAGATTTCAAAGTCAGCACAGTTAAAGCTTGTGTTTGGCTATACACGTGACAGGACAGTACTGCATCATTTGCCCAGCCAGGGTTCCTTGGGAGTATTGTGCTCAGCAGTAGCCATTTGTGGGTCTGGCCTTCACACAGTCAGATCCAGCACCTAGTAAGCAGATTGCATATGCATAATCTATTTTGTCTTCTATGAATGGTTTCAACAAGAGGACCAAATGCTGACATCATCTGAAAGACATCTTCCCTGTTAACACTCTTACCTGAACATAGCCTCACTCACTGGTTTATGCTATTTGCCTACAATACCTAAGTATTTCAAAGCAATCACTAGCAAGACTTAAATTTGCATTCTTGTCCATCCAAAGATAATGAAGTGCTTTGAGAGCACTGCCTCTTAATCATTTAGGGAAACACATTCATCCTCAAACACCACCCTTCTTAGGCACCTAGGGAAACTGCTTTCTCCAGCACCGACGCATGTAGGCTTTCTTAAGGGAAAGGAGAGAAGTAGTTTTACACCACACAGTCCTCTTATTTCTGCATCACATCTTTCTTCTGTGTCAAAAACTATGCTAGCTGTCTGCAAGAGGCAGATATATTTTCTGTGGGAGAAAAAATGAGGGGGAAAAAGAGATTTACTGGTTTAACTATAATTTACCAGTTTAACTATAATTTATGGAAAAAACTTCATCATTATAGAAGAGACTTCATCTTTCATAGCTAGAAAAAAAAATCACTATGCTCTATTTTCAGATGCCTCCACTGGGAGGCACCCCTCAAACACTAGATATCACTGCTAGACGTAAGACTGGAACTCTGGCCTTCTCCAGAAGTGGAATTGGAGTTTAGACTCTAGAATTTATAAGCTGCTTGAGGAAAGCAACTGCAGTTGGAAGGCATATGTTTAAAGCAAATCTTAGAATTTGTGAAAATCTCCAAGACTGAGGCACCTACATAAAGCTAAATATATACTTGAGTACTTTACTGATTTAGAACCACAGTTATGGGGAGAAGAGTTTCTCATGGGGGTCAGCTCAGGTTCCCAAATGTCTGTCAAGAGGGAAATCAGAAAGCCAATATCCATTTGCCCTCATTCATTTTTTATGTTAAATAGCCTGCATTGACTTGAGTTTTACACCGAATCTTGCTTAAAATTGTGTGGTAGCTGCAGAATGAAAGAAGCCTCTAGTATAAAAACAGGGAATCAACATCATGAACACACCTGTGAAAACCCACAGGAAGACACTGCATTCTTACAGGACTCGAAAGCATCATTTCTGCAGCTCCCACACAAGAACTCCAAAGAGAGAGTTCAATGCTTTGCATAAGATACAGTAATTCCCACAGCTACATGATTAAATTGATCACACTTAAGTCATTTACATGCACAGCAGTTTAAATCTCAATGGACATTGAAGTATTTAATAAATTACAGCCTTTGATAAGCAGAAAGAATAGATGGTTATCCATGTTGTAGGTTCCTGAACACTGTGGAAAATCTCCTAGAGACCCTTCCAGGAAGATAAAATAGCAGGTAGGTGGTTAGAGTTAATTCCCTGTAGTACACTATCAGCTACTTATCCAAATTAATGAATAATTCAATATTAATTTTGCCCCTGTTGCATACATACATACATGGTTCATCAATATGAAATTGCTTCCAGGTTGCAGAACAGTAATCAATTATCAGATAGTGTAAAAAAAGCAGATCAATCTCCCTTCCTTAGCTACATAACTTGTTGCCCTCTGGATGGAAGTTTGGGGGTTATATGAGGTTATATTTCCTTTGAGATACAGCCACACAGAGAAGGATTTGGATTTTGTGTTATTGTTGTGGGTACAAACAATAAGCATGTTTTAGGATTCCCCCATAGGTGGGAAAGTGATCTGTTCTGAGGTTTAAGTGATTAAAAAAAGCCCCTACCCATGAAGGGCTATATTCAGCTGAAGAATTAAGATCATACTGCCTTCTTTCTGTCTTAACTAGTTACATTTTCTTACTGTCCTCTTGGAAATATTATAGTTCGAGTGAAGTAATCAGATTCCACTGAGCACAGATCAGCTGTGGATTAAAAATTAATTAAGGTCTTAATTTAATTAAAGGCTAATTAAAGACTGTGCATAAAGAAACCTCCAGACCAAGTGTCTGTCGCCTTTAACTGATCATGGCTACTGAAGTAACTTCCACAGCTGTACTTGGAAACCTTTATGCATAACAAAATGTTACAATTCCTCTTCAAGGCTTTTCAAAGTGCCAGTCCACTGTCTCATTTTTACTGCTCTTCTCCATTTCCACATGTGTCAGACACAATTTATTCTTTATGAATCAGAGATAGCTAGCTTTTTTTCAGATTATATTTCTCCAGATGTTTTGTCATCTCACATCTTATTAATGTATCCAGGATATTGCCTGCCCATAAGGTTAGGCACATAAACTTGTAATTTTTTGTCTCTTGCCCTTCCAAATGGCTCCCATGCTAACTAAAAGGTCTCATCAGCAAGGTCAGCCAGAGAAAGCATGCATATAGCCACTCACTAGTCACACACAAAGCATTTTTTCATTCATTCAGTGGCCAAGGTATTTTCAGTGGTATATATCTAAAATACATACCTACTGGCACAAAGCCTGCAAATTGAATGTGAAATGGAATGAAACAGTTATAAAGGGTGGGAGGGGGGAGGAAAAAAAAAAGGGGGGAAATGTTTCCCACACCTATCATTTGAAATCTCATAATTGAGAGAAAACCTCTCTGTATCTTACAAACACTCCTTTGTGTGTGGTGTATTTCAAGTTGCTACTAGTCTCCAGGTTATGCCCCGAAAAGAGATGGAACACTAGAAAGAGCAAGATATGACAAGACAGCTGGCAGGAATCCAGAAGAGATAATTTGCACACTATAGGTTTGAGCTGGCAATAAGCTACTGGGGTCTTTGAGTTTGAAATCTTAGACATTACAATACTATTTATGCTAAGGTCAAACAACTATTTCTCTATGGGCAAGGTCACTGCCATTTTTACAGCTGGCTTAGACCAGGCACCGGTTAAACAACAATGTTAATGACACACCATTTGTTAATCCTTGTGTCCTTTGAACTCAATGACCTCAAGTACATTTAGAGATAGCATGGATATAGCAAAAAGTTAAGTATGAATAAAAACACATAAAATGTGTTTTAAACTTATAAATCATGGAGCAGATCCTCCTGAAGGCTCTGCAAAAGCAAATGGAAAACCAGGCAGAGGTGACTGGCGGCAACCAGCATGGCTTCACTAAGGGCAAATCATGCCTGACAAATTTGGTGGCTTTTTATGATGTAGCCACAGCTGCAATGGACAGGGGAAGGGCAACTGACGTTGTCTACCTAGACCTGAGTAAGGCATTCGACTCTGTCCCACATGACATCCTGGTTACCAAACTGGAAAAGCACAAACTGGATGGGTGGAGCACTCACTGGATAAGGAATTGGCTGGATGGTCGCATGCAGAGGGTGGTGATCAATGGCACAATGTCCACCTGGCGACCGGTGACAAGTGGTGTTCCTCAGGGGTCAGTGCTGGGACCAGTGCTCTTTAACATCTTTGTCAGTGATATGGACAGAGGAATTGAGTGCACCCTCAGCAAGTTTGCAGATGACACCAAGCTGTGTGGCACAGCTGACTTGCTGGAGGGCAGGGATGCCATCCAGAGGGACCTGGACAGGCTGGAGAGGTGGGCCCAGGCCAACCTCATGACGTTTAACAAGGCCAAGTGTAAGGTCCTGCACCTGGGTCGGTGCAATCCCAGGCACAGATACAGGCTGGGTGATGAATGGCTGGAGAGCAGCCCTGAGGAGAAGGACCTGGGGGTCTGGGTCGACGAGAAGCTCAACATGAGCCGGCAGTGTGCACATGCAGCCCAGACAGCCAACCGAGTGCTGGGCTGCATCAAGAGAAGTGTGGCCAGCAGGGCAAGGGAGGTGATTCTCCCCCTTTACTCTGCTCTCGTCAGACCCCACCTGGAGTACTGTGTGCAGTTCTGGAGCCCCCAATACAAGAAGGACATGGAACTGCTGGAGCGGGTCCAAAGGAGAGCCACGAAGATGATCAGAGGGCTGGAGCAGCTCTGCTATGAGGACAGGCTGAGAGAGTTGGGGCTCTTCAGCCTGGAGAGGAGAAGGCTTCGAGGAGACCTTATAGTGGCCTTCCAGTATTTGAAGGGAGCCTACAGGAAAGCTGGGGAGGGACTATTTACACGGTCTAGTAATGTTAGGACGAGGGGGAATGGGTTTAAGCTGGAAGAGGGGAAATTTAGACTGGATGTTAGGAGGAAGTTCTTTACAGTGAGGGTGGTAAGGCACTGGAATGGGTTGCCCAGGGAGGTTGTGGATGCTTCCTCCCTGGAGGTGTTTAAGGTCAGGCTGGATGAGGCCTTGGGCGAGCTGCTCTAGTGGGAGGTGTCCCTGCCTGTGGCAGGGGGTTGGAGCTGGATGATCCTTGAGGTCCCTTCCAACCTAAACCATTCTATGATTCTAAAAACATTGCTGACACTAGACAGCTGCACACAATCTTCTAATTGCTTCTGTTGCTATTCCAAATTCAAGTTTGCTTCCATGTCATTACTTTTCTTTCAAAATCTAAGCTTTTGTATAGTTTTAGAGCACGAAACAGCGTGTCTCTGCTTGTGCAGATGCTTCGCTCTTCTCCTGTTCTTAATGTTTGAAAACACCAGACACAGATAACTGCCTGTTTACACACTGATTAAACCACTGCTGTTTAGTTCATGTTATTAGTCCATTCAGTATGCTACAGTGGAGATTACTTAGATCATCCTAAAGGATATCATCAATATTTTTGAAAACTATGTCAAATGATCATTCAGAATTGGACTTTACATAGACTAGCCTTGAGCTTCTGTGCACAACAGGCCCTATTAGCTTCTTTTCTTGTTGGTTGTATATATGTACTGAAACTCTGTGTGAGACCCAGTTCAACCAGGTTTTCAGACCTTTGAATTCTTACTCACTGAGAGGGATTTGCCCTATTCCTCAGTTCTTCCTTTCTGTCTGTCCAGATTTTTAGCTTCAGGTTGTGTCTGTATTCATACTTGGAAGTAATTCTAAGCTTCCTCTAGACTGATATCCTTGTGGTCCTTAGCCAGGAAAATACCAATGACACAATAAGCATCGCAGCATTCAACCTCAGATTTTCATGCCTGCATATTTCTCTCTTAAAACAAAGCAAACTCATTTGAGATTTAATCCAGGTTGATCATAAAATCATAGAATGGTTTAGGTTGGAAGGGACCTCAAAGATCATCTAGTTCCAACCCCCCACCATAGGCAGGGACACCTCCCACTAGAACAGGTCGCTCAAGGCCTCATCTGACCTGGCCTTGAACACCTCCAAGGAGGGAACATCCACAACCTCCCTGGGAAACCTGTGCCAATGTTTCACCACCCTCACTGTAAAGAACTTCTTAAAATCC
The DNA here is from genome assembly GCA_013400475.1 of Tricholaema leucomelas. Taxonomy (NCBI): domain Eukaryota; kingdom Metazoa; phylum Chordata; class Aves; order Piciformes; family Lybiidae; genus Tricholaema lacrymosa; species Tricholaema leucomelas. Next base: position 217,982 of record WAAF01009042.1, on the reverse strand, counting down.
AGTTTAAATCTGCCCTCTGCCAGTTTAAACCCATTACTCCTCATCTTGTCATTACAAGACCTTTTAAACGCCAATAGCCAGGCAAAACTGATACTTTTTGACTGGTTCAATACCTATTCAATGTTAATATATAATTCCTATCTCATCTCTGCCTTTTATTTTTCTGATTTGTTTCTGGGAAGCTAGTATTTTCACTTTTCTTTTTTTTTGTTTGTAATCTAATAGATTACTACATTACCTTAAACCACATCCAACTCCCCTTATCATCTCTGGTGTTTTCCACATGTACTTTCTTTCAAAAATTTTCTCCTTCTTTCCTCTCAAGAACAGATCTTATGAGGAGTGGCTCAGGGAACCAGGATTTAGCCTGGTGGATGATGAGGGGAGACCTCATTGCTCTCTACAACCACTTGAAGGGAGGTTGTAGTGAGGTGGTGGGGGAGGGGTGTCGGTCTGTTCTCACTAGTATCAAGTGACAGAATAAAAGCCAGTGGCCTCAAGTGGCACCAGGGGAAGTTTAGATTGGATATTAGTAAAAGCTTCTACACAGAAAGAGTGGTCAAGCATTGGCCTGGGCTGTTCAGGGGAGTGGTAGAGTCACCATCCCTAGAAATGTTCAGAAAGTGTGCAAACATGGCACTTTGGGATGTAATTTAGTGGGCATGGTGGTGTTGGGTTGACAGTTCAACTTGATGATCTTAGAGGTCTTTTCCAGCCTTAATGATTCTGTGATTCTTTGTCTCAGACTGGATGTTTCCTGTTGACACTCCATTATCTACTACTGGTAGCCTTCCCCCTTGCATCCTATTTAGGAGTTTTCCAGCTCTAGCTGACTTCTCCATCACCCTCACATTCACATTTTTCCATTCATCAACCTCTTCTCAAAAGAGTTTGCTATTTAGATCCTCTTGAGCATCAGCTATCTGAAACTTCTAGGCTTAAGATCAGGCTCATACCCCTCAGCAGTCTCTCAAAATTCAATTGGAAATCTCAGGACTTTCTTTGATTGCATTTCTACTGCACAGATTTTTTTCTGTCTACAAGGTTCATTAACTGCTTTTTCATACCAGCTGCACATTTCCATAAATCCTGTACCCTGTGGGCTTGTTTGCCTACGTCATATTTTCATATTTGGTATTTCCTAAAGCTGATGTTTCAATCTTTCTTATTCTTAGCAGGAAAAAAAGCTGGAGATGCCCCCTCTTTACTTACATAGGCAATGAAAAGCTCATATACACTCTCCCAAAAATGTGCTGGCTTGTACTACTTGCTGGACTTCCAGTGAACACAGTCTGTTGTGTTTTCAAAGCCCTCTCCCTCAGACAGCTCCCAAATAAATATAATCTGTGACCACAGGCAGGAAAGAGGTGCCAAGTCTGTCAGCACAAAAACCTCCTGTAATGCAACCCAGAGGAGGACTCCACAGACAACTGAGTGATACATGTTGATCACACCATACAATGTAAAAACTCCACAGACAGCCTTTGTACAAACCTTCCATATCATGCTCTGCCTCCTACCTTCCACTGGTCAGATGGACTGGAACATCTTTCTGCTCATCTGGTTAAAATGTGCTTGGGAAGGATCATGATCCAAGGTGAAATCTTGGCATCAGGCAAGACAAGTGGCCATTAACATCAAAGGAGGAAAGACTCAGCCCTATGGTTCCAGTGCCCAAAGGAACCAGAACAGTCACCTTGTCAAGTTTCTGCATGCAGAGCTGGATTGACTCTGCAGATTAGCACCTCTATCATGTTCTGAGTATTTACACTTTGTTTCATCTAATACCAAGAATGAATTTTGTAACTAGCTGTTGCATATAAGGCTGCTTCATTTTCATGATTTATGTTGCTAGTCTCTTGGCATTCAGTTCAGAATATAAATCAAACCACATATAAAAATCATTGCCAAAAAGAAATAAGATTTACGATCAACTCACAGCAGTCATGCAGCATCCCTAACTGTAAAAGAGATTCTCTAATCAATTTGAGACACATTGTCTTTCTCATCTCAGAGCTTTAAAAATATACATTATATTGAAAACCTACTCACAGTACTCCTCAAAGGCTGTGCTTTAACCCCTCAGTTTCTTCAGCCAAACAATGCAGAAATACATCTTACAGAATTACATCATATAAATACGGTAAAATACAAAGTTGAGACTCTTAGTTTTAAGAGTAGAAGCACTTTTGCCTAATTTTTATCAGAATTACTAAAGAAATTCAATGTTCTTGAAGCACAAATGAAAAGTAGCACCTAACAAGAATTTCCATCATCTCTTACATGATTCAGAATGTGTTTTTTCTGTTGCTATTGTTTATGTGGATGCAATTACTTTTAGAGTTACAGCTCTTAGTAAAGTTTGTGAAAACAAAGTGAGCCAGAGAGTTTATTTCCAAAACGTCAGTCCTACTGCTCCCTGAAATATTTCACAGCAGAGTTTACAGAATCAAAGGATGTCAGAGGTTGGAAGGGACCTCCAGAGATCATCGAGTCCAACCCCCCTGCCAAAGCAGGACCATAATCGAGTGGAGGTCACCCAGGAGTGCATTCAGATGGGTGTTGAAAGTCTCCAGAGAAGGAGACTTCATAATGTTTCTGGGGAACCTGTTCCAGTGCTCCATGAGCCTTACAGTAAAGAAGTTCTTCCTCATGTTGAGGTGGAACTTTCCGTACTGTAGTTTATATCCATTGCCTCTTGTCCTATCACAGGGTGCAAGTGAGCAGAACCTGTCCCCTGCCTCTTGACCCCCAGCCCTCAGATATGTATAAACACTTATTAAATCCCCTCTAAGTCTTCTCTTCACCAGACCAAAAAGCCCTAGGTCCCTCAGCCTCTCCTCATAGGGCAGTGCTCCAACCTCTTCATAGCCCTCCATTGGGCTCTTTAGAGTAGATCCCTGTCCCTCCTGATATGGAGAGCCTAAAGTTGCATAAGATAAGGGATAAACTTACCTTCACTAAGAATTTTGAAAGGTGAAAATACTATTTTTTTACATTTCCAAAATAGGTCAACACATTTGACATTTTTTACAAGCTTATGTGCATAGTTTTTCTTTTAAAGCTTCTTTTCAAGTGCTCTAAAATCAAATAAAATTTCATGTAAAATGTGTTTTTAAAATGACAACTTTTAAAGTTGTCCTCATGATATTTGTGGAAATAAAAGATCAACAGTTTTCAGCACAATCATCTTTCTTATAAAAATATATTAGCCCTAGTAAAGAAATATATCTTCAAATATTTTTGTCAGTCCTATCAACTAATTAATGGATAGAAACTCACCACATCCCTCCTCTAGATACTTCAGTGCTATTAAAAATGTAATTCAAGAAGCATAAAAGCTCAAGGAAAATTATCAAGACAGACCTCCCATTTATCATAATCATTCATTAAAATAAAAATAATTGCATTTATATAGATCTCTAGCTGATGAAAGACACAGATTCTTGGACACAATTTCCACCCAAATCATTACGAGTCTTCATCCAAGGCAGGAGAATGGATGATAGCCATGCCCTCTGCATAACTCTTTCTCAATGTGGTAGAACAATACTACATACAATTAGACGTCTCTTGTGGGATTTTATCTGCATCATTTTCAGTTCACAAACCTTTTCCTATCCTAGATCAAATTATCAGAGAGATCTATCTTCAGTTTTGACTGGTCTGGGAACCCAAACCCAGAGATTAAGCAGCACTTTCCCTGACAGAGACCAGGACAAAGGTGCACCCAAAGAACCAGAGTCCTTCTGGGTAATGACACCAAGCCCTCAGAGCTCTAACACAGCAATAATTCTGACAGCACTAAGCCCAGATTGCCTACTTGCAAAAGCTGAGGAAACCCCATTTCTTTTGTTGAAAGAATTAATATGCCCTCATCTACATCAACTGACCTCTCCCTTACAAGGGAAGAGTTTGATGGTGTGGGTTTCAGTTTAACCCAGACACCTTAGAAGTCCAGATGCCCAGTTCAGCCCAAATAACTTGCAAGTCTGTGTGTGGTTCTCCATATATTAATTTGTGCAGCCTACTGGAGCCCTGCAAGGTTGAGGACTGAATAGGTATCTCTCTCTAGCTGATTTCCAGCTCTTGTTCCTAAGCAAGTGCCCGGTGCTTTTAAAAATAAGACACTTGTGTTCTACGGCCCTGACCAGGCACTTGATCTTCACAAGGGAAATAATACAGGAATGATGATAAATAGTCCAATAATTCCTCTGAGAGAGGAATTCCAAGATAGAAGACACTGAGGAACATGAAACTGGAAGTAGGAAGTGCAATAACCAGCACAACAATTTTGTTTTGGAAGAGCGCATGTGAAATGTTTCTGATGACTGGGGTTTGGTATTTGGGTTTTTTTAACTAGGCTACTTCTGCTGAGAATATTTGTCCAAAGTGTCTACCGCAACTGAAACTCATTCCGTGAACACTGTTGCAGTCTTCTGTGGCTCAGTGTGGCATGCCTTTGAAAGCAGGGATTACAATCCTGCAGTGCAACTGCAGAAATAAATGTTTGCTTATTTTAATATGTCCTCTAATCACCATCTGAATCTCGACAGTCTGCTGCAGTACTTGCCAAGTCATATTCTGACAACTCCTAATGCAAGTGATGGGAGAAGATGGGAAAAAATAAATCCTCATTCAGAGTACAAGAGTTATCTGGGCTTCTGGCAACCGACTAACAATTGACAGAGGTGGTGAGGCTGTCTCTGTGCACACATACAGCCACTCACACATTGCAAGAATACTCATGTCTTTCCTTGTAAAGAAGAAAGAAAAAAAGGGTAACCTCAAAGCTGAAATGTTATTGTCCTTCCCAATTTGAGAATCTTACTACTAAACCCCAGAAGAATAGAACTTTCTGTGCTGAGGTCTGGCTATGCCTCATGACATTTAAGTATAATGAGAGAAGGACAGTCATAAAACACCACGTGAAAACCCTGGATGTACTAACATCAATGCCAAACCTCCCATTTCACTTCAGAAAGGCCAGAATTTTAGTTTGAATCTCACTGAGATGCTGACACAAAGACAAGGTCAACCCCTTAAAAATCACAGATAACTAAAAGTAGTTGATTTAAAGCATTAAAATTGAATATGATCAATGCCCTTCATATGAAAGCAGAATGAATCATTCCAAATTATCCAGCCCAGACACAGAAAAGTTTGGCAATCATCTTTGCAACACTCCTATTAATTTCTCTTACTTTGTAATTGTCAAACACATTTCAATTCATTCATCATAGCCAGTTTGAAACATTTTAATACAGCTCTTTGCCACAGTTCTCGATAACACTGGAAAAATAAACTCATTAAAAGAAATACTGTTAATGGCTTAGTTCACTCAGGCAATATGAGCATTAATTTCACCTCATGGTATATGTGCACTCAACAAAGCAAAATCAAATAAAACTCAAATTAAAATCTGAAGACATCAGAGACATTATTTGTCTGCACAACATGACTTAATTCCGCATACAGGGAGTAAGGTAGCTATTAGGAGAAAGACTGATTGTCCTTTTCAGTCATCCAAATATCTACTTCCTTACATTCTCATCTACCTTAACAGGGGGCACAGAGGAGATGCAGATGGCACTTCCACAAATTCCCCCTCCTCAGGTGTCCAATGCTCCCTCACTGAGGTACTGTTTAGTTCTAAATTCAGTTTTGCATCTTCATAGAAGTCAGTGGGGCTGGGACACTCACTCCATTGTAGTCAAAGAAAAAATGTGAGCACCCTCTGTAAGCCTTTTGTATCTTTGCAAATTCTTTATGAATACTCTAAATTGTTACTCATGCTTCATGTCTTCATGCAATTCAGTGTCAAATATGCCTCCATTATTCATTTGGAGTACAGCATTCATTACTGTACGTCATTTACCTCAGAAATGAAGACCTAGTGTGACATTTTCTGCAAGGTACTTACCTGTGTGCATGCAGGCAAGTAGACATTTTTCAGTGTCCCTCACTTGTATTACTCACACTGCATAATCTTTTTAGGATTTTGCAGGTGGAGGACTGTGCCTCTGTGCCAGGTTTCATATGCACATTAGAAGAGTAACCACTGCAGTGATGTCAAGATGACCAGTATAAGAAACTGTTACTGACTTCTTAACTCCTGCTTTTGTCTTGGGTTGAAGAGACAGCACTCTTAGTAAGAATCCAAATACTACATATTTACAGTCTAAAGTGTGAACCAATTTTTCAGTGTTCAGTCATTAACAAACCATGATTCTGGCTTGTAAATTACATGAAGCCACTGCTAGAAAAACCTATAAAAGTTCCTGCTAGATTTTCAGGTCCATTGTATGATGTTTTGTTGCACTGCAGCAGTATCTTTTATAACTCAAAATCTCTGTGCAGGGGATTTAGGAAGACAGGCTAGATGGTAAATTGTCTAAAAAGCCCTGAGAAATTTGGGACAACTTCACTGTCAACAAACTTCTATTCATCCACTGAGTGTAATACCGTGAGTTATAGAACTTGCCAAGCTTCACAACAAGACAAATGAAAGAAAACTTTTAGCCTGTGATAAGCTTTATGACAGGGCAGTAAACTCTTAATTGAGATACACTGAACCATACAAAGAAGTTTGTATAATACAACACAGGATTAAATGAATAGATGTAGTCAGAAGATGAAAGAAACCCCCTTTAATGATAGATCTTCTGATTTTTTACAGTATTAATTTATATAATTCTTGCATTTGCTGAGTTTCTTACCTATTCTTGTAATTTATATTATATATGAGCACATAAATTCTCATATTTCCTATCATTATTGTAATTATTTTGACAAGCTGTAATTGCACTAGTCATTTTTAATGAGCCTTTTTATAGGAATACATAGCATGGCCTCAAAACATGTATCATCGTGTCTTAAAAAATTATGTTACTCTAAAAGCAGTTCTAAACCTGCTGAAATCCAACAGATGTTTAGTTCATTGCTACGTATGGAGTGTGGGAATAGCTTTTACCATAGCTCTATTTCAATGCACTCTCACTACAGGATTTGGTATGGCAGGATGATTTTTATAGAAGTTAAGTCAGCTGTAACTACAGAGCTAGAGATACTCGAGCTGAAATCAATAGACTTCAGCTCAGATGTTCATGCAGACATATCACCTACAATGGTCACACTACAACTATAGGATTCATAAAGCAAATAAAAATAAATACCCAATGGCAGCGATGTATTTATTTTATATCTCCTTTTGTAATGCCACTACAAGGCAGCTCTGAGGACATTAAAGATCTGTTGAACTTTAGTCTCTCAAAAATTCCTACACGATTTGGTCTTCATTAAATAATGCCCACATTAAAAGTTTCATGAGCTAAAAATATTTAGCTCATGCTAGCAGCCTCTCTGAACCTACTAACAATTCCAGTTCCAATCCCAAACCCAGTCTAAGCTTTGCTCTATTTACCCAAGTAATTCTTTCTAACCCAGACCTAAACCTGTGGTCTACACGGACAAGCACAGCGCTAAAATCAGAGCAGGTTCCTCTCCTTGGCCTCCAGTAATGCATGTCACAAACCAAGAATCCTAGATGTTCTAGGTCCCTTTTAGACCCATCAATAAATTTCTCTCATCAGACTCTGTCAGTTCATGTTCTGCTCTTCATACTATCCCAGTGCTAACTGGCAATCCTTGAAGGAATCTGCCCTGTACCTATCAAAACAAACCCTGGTTCATCCACCCTTCTGACCTTCAGCTGTGCCCCCTGCTCTTAATTCAAATTTGTTCTACACATGCTCTAGACCATGTTCTGTACTCTGAGCCCATATTCATAACTACTCATCTTTAAAGCTGCTAGAAGAATGATTTCTGAAATAATTTCTAAAAGGAAATTCAGCCAAGGTGGTTTGTGGTGTCTCCATTTTCTGCTAAGCCACATAGCAGCTGCATGGACAACTATTTTGGAATCACACTGATACAGTACCTGGCAGCTCTTACATAACCTTGAAACAAACAAGGCAACCACTATATCCCAAAAACTAACTACCATGCTACCACTGTCTGATCATAAAACATGAAGCAAGTCTATCAGTCCTTCTGAGACTGGGTACAGACTGAACTAATGGCTGTCATTTTCTGTTTGGTTACCTTGACTACAGTTCCTTTCTGTCAAATAGTCCCTAAAGTTAGGACTTCACTTTGCAAATGTAGAATCCTAAGGTTTTGTTGGGTATTGCTGAGCCTCTTTCATCAGACACTGATCGAAGTTCTTCTCTAAGATAAAGAATCACGTGACTACAGGCTTTCTTGATTCTTTAATTTTATCCCAAACTTCCCTATTGAAATCTGAGCTTTAAGGATGACACAAGGCACATCCCCTTCAATGTGTTTTGCTCTGTATTATTGCATGATGTCTACAAATTATAAACCCACATATCAAGCACATTTTTCAGTATAGTGAGTCACCTTCATACCTGATGGAGTTCACACATGTATGCCAGTATTTAAATGCTATACAACTGGAACATCCTTTTGAAGACTTCGTTGAAAACTTTAAAGTTTAAAATCACTAACACTCTCTGTCAAGTTTTGTTTGCATAAACCATTGCCGTTACCCAGGAACAGCAACAGGATGAAGTAGATGTACTTACCACAGTGGGAAAGAGCCCATTCATCACCTGAAAAACTTCTACCTTAGAAATAAGTGCCTTTGACCTCAGAGCAGTTGTGTATTTAATACTGAAGAAAAGGAGAAGAGCAAGGGTTGAAAATTCAAGGACTGATTCTCGACTTGTCATTTGACACTGCTTCACTGATTTCAACAAATTTATTAATTCTGCATCAGCTGGTGAGGTAAATCTCAATATTTAATTATTAGGGGGGTTACCTCCATTTTAGCATGGCCATAGTTTTAAAGAGATAGATACTGTCTGAGAGAAAAAGACTGAAAAGGAAGGAGAGTGTAAAAATGTTTCCATGGCAACTCTTGAGATAACAGTAACAGCCTACCTAGCCTAGAGGGATAGGTAAGTGAGACTAAAATATGTATGTAGAGAAATACTTTCAAGGTCCTTCTTCAGTTTAAATACATAAATTTGAGTTTAGGTACTGCCTGAACACCCTAGATATTAAGAATTCTATATGTTTCACACAAACAGTAAAAGAACATCTGTTTTACACTGTTACAGAACAATTTAGGTGAGAAAACGTTTGCTGAGAAAGCCTAGGATCTTTCCATGGAAAAATACCAAGACATGACTGTATTTCCCCTAGGTAAGTTGCACAGGCTTTGTGTTATTTAAAAGTCCCAGCAAAGTGGAAAAAATGGACCTCCACACTATCTTGCATTTTGTTTTAGCATGCAAATGGTTGAGTAAGAAAGTCTAAATGATTATTTTGCCATCATTAGTAAGAAAACTGTTTCTGGCTTCCCACATCAAGACTATGCACTAGCACTATGAGGAAGTCCTGTGGTTGCAAAATTCAAACAGCAAGAAAAATCCAGTAGCATGGATGGCAAAACCTGAGCAAGCAAAAAAGGCTTGAAAAACATGGAGGAAAGAAATGTGTTGATGGAGAGATTTAGGTGGCATTAGAAGGGTGTTAAAAATATAGAGAATAATTGAAGTGAAAAGGATCAAAAGAGATCATGGATACTGCCAAAATAATCCCAATCCCATTCCAATGTCTCCCACTCAGAGGCAGTGAGGCCAGCCAAGACAATTGCCTCAGTCAACTGCAGGGTTGCTTAGGAAGCAGGATCCAGACTGCTGAAACTTTACCTCAGTTCAGACAAGCTAAGGCAAATCAGAGTCTTCTCAAAAATGTTTTGAAGTAACCCTGCGAGGGGTTTTGTTGTTCTGCAGCAAGGCTGTGACTACACTTCCACCACCTCACCTCTGTCTAAATAAACCTCTCTCCTTAGACAGCAATTAGAAATCCAGTTAGAAACCTCAAATCCTGTACTAACCTTTATTGAAACTGAAGTGATTTTTTTTTCTTTGAGGGGGAAGAAATAATCATCACTCATCTCCAATCACATACTTTACAAACTACCTGCTGTTCTCATCACTCTCCTCTCAGCTTTTTCCAACACCTTCTGGAAGTGTGGTGCCCAGAGCTGAAGGCAGGATTCCAGCTGAGCATTCAGCAGCAACAAGGTGAGCAGAGTAATTACATCTGACACTATTCCTACAACTTTCTAGAATATCTGCCTTTTCACAGCTGCACCATGTAGCTGGCACACAGCTGAGTAACTGAAGCCTTGTGGTACATATGTTACTGACTTCCAAAAACAAAACTTCACTTTATTTCCAGTTTAGCCTCTGTTCTGATATCATCCTTCAGTGTTTCATTCCCCTCCTCTTCTTCATTTTGAGTCATAACAGATCTTGTAACTGCATCTGCTACTTCGTTATCTAAGTTGTGAAAGGAAAATGCTGACCAGAACTAAGTACACAAAAGATCTTGTCTACTTCAACTCCAGAAGCCTTCCCAATTCCATACTAAGCCACTGCTCACCACCCAAGACAGGAGAATAACTGTCTTGACAATGCTTTTCAAAAGCTATTGTGTTATGGCAATGACCTCTAGAGCCACCTACCCATCTAGCTCATGAGTAATGGCATTTAGGAATGCCAAAAAAAAAAAATCTTTGAGAAAGTACTTAAAAACGCTCAGATACATCAAAGATACTGCTCTCATCCCATCAGTAGTTGAGTTATTCTACCACAATTACATTATTTGTCAGGATAAAAGTCTTGATTATCTTAGCTCAGAAACCGTAAGCAATCAAAATCTGACTGAATGCTCTAACATCCACTAGATCTTCCACATTTTGTCACCACAATGGTAATTGCTATGTTCAGTTTTATCCTCTCCTTTGGGATATAATTCATGAAATCTTACAGATAGGTACTAATAGTTGAGAAATCACTCCAGCAAACTGCTTAGGTACTCCAGACCCAAGCCTGCAGTTGAGTCCCTTTTAACTATAAACTACAGAACTTGTTATTAACTTGCATTGGCCCCCACACCTATCCTTTTATTGAAATCAATTTCACTAAGCATCTGATCACAGTTAACTGGTAAAGATCAAACAAAGGAGGCACTGGCTACTCTAGCCTCTCTACTTCACTCTTTATTTCCTCCCTTTGTTTTTTGGTGGTTTTGTTTTTGTTTTTCCTAATGTATTCATAGAACTCACTCTTTATCTTTTGCACCCTTTTCAAGCAAAACATCCAAAACTCGTTTCACTAAATAAGACTAACTCGACTTAGACTCAGGTAACTGAGTTCTCATTTTAACTCACAAAACTTCTTTTGAGGCATGTCCCAGATGAACACACACTCACTCACTCTCATGCTATTAACTAGTATCAGCTGTGGATCATCCTGATTTAAGCAGATTCCAGAGGAAGAGCAGTTCATCAGCTACCAAATACAATTCCTCTCACACAGAACCCACTACAGAAAGCTCAAAGGAGACACTTGGATTGTGCAACAAGTTTTACTCTAACTTGGACTGTGGTGTTAAAAAGTTGAAGCTCAGACCACACCATTCCTTCCTTGCACATCAAAACACATCATGTTCTCTACAATAGTATGATGAGTGATTTTTACTACAAATCTGCAGGGAATGTAGAAGTATTTCAACTCCTATTTCAGGACTAGTCATTTTCAAGTTCATGCCTTCTAGGATCATTGAGAACGTCCTTCTGTTTTTTTCCAATACTCAGCTAATATCATAAGGCTTCTCACTTCCACCCAGTTCTCTCTTCATAAATTGTCAGGTAACAATTTAATGATAAATTATCTGCAAAGTTTTACATTATTTGTGATCGGTAGGCATCTGGAAATTAGTCACATACGTTTGTCCAAGAGATAAAAGGACATTGCATTTTACTGACTTCCAGGGAAAGGCTGGCTGTACAAAAGAGGAAGTTGTCAATAGTAGCGCAGGGGAAATAGTGGGGGGAAGTAATTCTGTTCTTTTCTTCCTTCTTTCTCCCCTTAATCCTCTGGTAACTTTAGTATGATTTGCTAGCAGCCCATCTTCTCCAACCTAGTTGCAGATTCTTCCTCTTTTAAACCCAGACCAAATCTTACTGGAAGCACCAACAGCACCAAGAGTGACAAACAAAGTAGCAGAACACAAAAAACATTTATCAAGTAGTTACAACTCCCTCTCTAAACTTCTGTAATCAATATTCTACATTCTGTGTACGTTTAAATGGTGAACCAGAAACACTAATGTTATTCCTCCCCAGAAACTGCTCCCACCAGCAGATCCTGCAGAGGAGGTTTAAAAGCTATGAATTGCATCTCATTTCAAATACAGATGTACTCAAAAATTCCTCCTCTATTCTTCACTCTTGAGGTAAGTTTTAAAAGAGAAAAAGAAAAATAAAAACCAATCTACTAGGTAAGAAAATGTAAACATGAAGTTTTGATAGATTTTATCATACTAACATAGAAATTCTTTTTCCAAGTAAGTATTGTACACTGCACTGAAGTTTCTTCAGGAGGCCTCATTTTGCTTCAATTTGTGCCTCACTCTTCCCTGACTCTGCCATGCTTAACAAGCAGTAATTACTATACTACAGAAGAATTACACTTGAAAGCTTTATTCCAGTAACACACAGTCTGATTTAGCATTCCACAACCAGAAAACAACCTCAAAATGAACATAAAAAGTAGGTAGAGTATTAAATGTTTGCACCAGTAAACAGTAACTGAATGCAAAGGGTTATGAGAAGACTTAAGACAAAGTCCTGTGAAATGCAGGGTCATATCAGATTACATTATATCAGTGCATACACCTGCATACCTCTGAATCATCTCACACAAGCCTGAGTTGGCAGCACAGCTATGTTAGCTCTGTGTCCTGCCTATGCTATTTATCCCAGCCCAAACCATCATACTCGACTGCAGTAATACAGCTATATTGCTTCTGGTGCCAAGCTAGCTCAAAAACTACATTGTGACATGTAGACGTACACAGAGCAGTGGAAGAAGTGCACTTTGAATGGATAAACTGTGCAATTTTTCAATTAAACGACTTAATGGATTCAGCACTTCAAATCTGTTCCCATGGCAATGTAGAAACAGCAATGGAAATACAGGCAGTTTCCTCTCAGACTCGCGGAACAAGGAGGAGAACAAAAACCTTTTCTCCATTTGAATGAACAAAAGCAGAAGCATTTTCCAGTGCAAACATGTAAAGCCAAAATCTTTCCCATGTCCTGACCACAGTAAAATTCATGAATAAACAGAAAAGGCTTGCCAACAAGGTCAAAAAGCTTGAGTTTTGCTTTGTCAGACCAACAGGGGTTAGGACTGATTCACAGTGAACATCCTGCTCCCATTCCTCCTGTGCTAAAAATCAAAGCTCTGTTGGAAGAAGAGTCCCAGATGTTTTTTCAAGAGGGTGAATAAAGGGAGAGACAGTCTGTAAGGTAGCCTCAGCCTCAACGATTACTCATCATTTTCCATTGTATTTGGAAAGAGACAGCTAGCCCAGTAGAGGAAGCACAGAGATGCATCAAGCATAAAGTCATCACCCAGAGCATCTTCAGCTCTGAGGTCAAATAAAACACCGGAAAATATCAAGTGGTCTACATTAAAAACAAAAAAACAACCCACCCCCAGCAAATTCCAGAACAAACAAAATCCAAACCATTATCCTGCTTGCCTTTTCTGCCTTCCAAGTTTGCACCCTTCTAACACTTCCAAACACAAAAGCCCTCTTAAGCACCTAACCTCAGTAACTGCAGATATTTCCTCTGTAAAAAGATACTGCTTTTTCTTACTGTCTTGAATCATCTCAGTCTAGTCTGAGTTAATCTTTGGAAAAGTTTGTTTTGAGGCAGGCCCCTAAATCAGGTGCTAAGAAAGCAGCAAGGCTGCATCATTGCTCTGTGAATGAAGTGAATGCAATGGATCAGGGCACCCAGCTGCCCAGTTACACATCTCATTGTCTGTTGTAGCACCTTGTCATCAATACTTGCATTCTGTTGTACCTGAACTCATCAAACTGCCAGACTCATTGCACTTCCATTTACAACTGTCTCATGCACACATAGCAAACACTAAAGTAGTTCAGCAGGCTGCACTGAAGAATTCAACTAGAAGATAGTCCTTTTGCTAACTTTGCAAGCTCATACACCTGAAAAATTAATACAAAGATTACTTTGCTGAATTACTTGTAGCAGAAGAGCCAAGTTCATAAGAAGATTCCTTAACTGGTTCGAATGAAATTGCAGATCATGAATTTAATCAGAAACCTGACCAAAGAACACAGATATTCTATAGTGTTTTCTTTAAGGAAATACAGAGATTCAAAAGGAAACAAATGAAGTCTCAAAATAAGCATCCTGACTTTTCATATTATGTAAAATATTATTTTCATGTCACATGCTGTCCATTGCTTTACATATTGCCTATCTTCAGAGGCTTATATCAAATTTTCCAGTAGACTCCAAGTAATCAGTTTCCTTTCTTTTTTCCTAAAATATTTGTCATTAGGAGCTTAGTTTAGGCCTTGCTGCAACCATCTTTTTAGATCTAGAGCTGGCAGTAAACCTAGATGAAGGCATAGCCTAAGTCTAGAAAGGGAAAGTGAGAGCAGAGACATGTGGAAGCAGCCCCTCAGTACAAACACCATCCTGCTCACACTGTCCGTTGACCTTACTTAAAAAGCATTGTTTGCCTTCCTTATTATCTTCTCCTGAGTGTGAGCTATGAGCAACAACAGGTAATAACATACATCCTTTCCAGGAACCCACAGAAATGTCGCTGCACACTGAAATACAGGACACTACTTGGGCAGCTGCTTCCCACCTCATACTGCATGACACAAAGCTAAGCACTAAAAATGACAGACTCCAACAGAGGAGATGCAGGTCTCCTGCTACCCTGCCTTTTAATTAAATAATAAACAGGATTAAATGGAACTTAATTTAATTCCATGGGAAACTCACACCCACTCCATGGGAGTGCACCATTTGCTAGCACTCAGCACTGTATGGATGTCTGTTTATTAATAAATGCTTTTCCAGCCCAGACACTGTGTTTGTATGTCTGTCTCCTTGTCACTCTCGACATGCTGCTTTTATAATCTCTTGCCTATAAACCCTCAAAACTCCATCATCAGGATAACCTGAAAGAATTAGTACTGGATGTTCTTGCACATGTAAGTTGCAATATATTCAAACATTCACAATATGTTCCTGAATCGAATCCAGAAAGTGTGGCCGGGTATGTTTTGTTCATACTAATGAGACAACTATTTTGTTTATAAAGGGCACAGAGGCAGCTTCCTTTGCTGACTGTATGGTGACAGCCCGTATACCTTAGGTGCTAGGAACAGTCTTTATATTGACCATCGACCCCAAATGATGAGAATTTGGGATGGTCACATCTGCAATTACATTCTAACTGTACGAGAGATGAACATTATTTGGATACATGGTCTTTGATTTCTCACAGAAAACACGGATACCTTATGCCACTTCATCCCTAGTGTAATGTTAGCTGAGTCAGTGGAACTTAGCTGTCCCAGATATGATTTATATATATGCTATAGAGACTACTGCCGTAATTTCAGAATAAGAACATCACAGTGACCTTCACATGCCTTATGTTCTCTGTTGTTTTTAGCAGTTTTTAATGAATACATCTTTCTTGAGCAAAGGATCAGGATGTGGACTCTCAGATTACCCACATAGATGATGACTTCTCAGTTCATTTTAAAATCACAGCAAGCAGATTTAAGGGTTATTATAAAGAGTTCAGAGATGGTGCCTGACGAAAGCCTGATTATGCTTCCAGCCATCATTTTTCAGACATGGGGAAGTCTGTTAAAGTAAATCTCCAATTAGGATGCTTGTGTTCTTTTAAATTAATGTTTCATTTCAATTTTGTTTCCTAGTTCCTCCTGTCATTTTCTGAGGAATACATGTGCTGAAATCATTCCTTTGATGAGGCGTAGACAAGAAGCTTAGTGTGCTTTGATGTGGAAAAGGAAAATGGGCCCTTCTTGTTTCTATGGAACCAGTTTGCAAATCAAGGAATGATCATGATTGCTGTAGTCAATCAGGGTAAGCCTAATTTTTTTTTTTTTCTGACCAATAAAGAAGGCTGGAAAAAGCAGCTTATACAAAGAGTTATGAGAAACCAAGTAAGGGCAAGACCCACCATAATTACTCAAGTTTCCATTCTCCTTTTACTTCAAAGCATCATGAAGCAGTTGACTGGTAAACCAAACTATGCTTGGATGGGGAACTCCATAGCACAAAGTCATGCCAGCCAAACATCAAAGAGCTACAAACATGTACCATATCACCCCATACATGTGCAACCTTTCCATCTCTTAAGGTTAAGTAGCAGGACTGGATCATGCTTGGAAGTCCATTCTTGGCTGTACTTGTTATTCTCACTTCCCCGTACCCCCCAAAGACAGGAGGAAATGACTGAGGACATCCAGAGCACACATACTTGACATATCCCAACTACACAGACAGAGAGAGCAGACTTTGACTACAGACAAAATACAGTTACACAAAGCTGTAAATACGCTTTGGTGCCCGAACACAAGAGGTGCAACTGTACAGGCTGTAAGTACACATCCCTTGGTTTAATCTTTTACAAAAATCAGAGGCAAGACTCAAAATCGCCCCAGCATAGTCAAGAAAAAAAACATATTTTGTCCATCAGTGTGAGAAAGGCTGAGTTTACTTTGCTGATGAGGAAGATATTTTGCTGTTGCAAACTGGAAAGGTTAATATCTCAAACAACATTAATAAACTAAAAATTGGGAAATAACTTCATCTAACTTACTAATTTCTACAGTTGTCAAGGAGGTAGCTGCTATAAGACTTCGTACTTTTTGACCTCACTGCACCTAGAAACATTAGCAGTAACATCATATTGCTTTACCTAGTTTTCATATCTAGCATGATGCTTCAGTGAAAGTCACATTAAAAATGGATTAGATGAGATGTGCTAAGTGCCAGCTGCAAAGTGCAGCATGACTTCAAGTTTCCTGGACTTCTGTGAGAAAGAGTAACTGTAAGAGCAAGAGCTGGTCAGTTATGATAGCAAGTCTCCTCTCACTGCTACAGCGCTTTTCTATATGCATTCTGTATCAGTAAAAGGGCTAACTTCTCTTGCAGTCAGTATGAGCTAGATCATATCTAACACAGGAAACGTTTAATCCTCATACCTTTTTCAGTAAAAATGACACTTCATTTTAGAATTAGGAACACCCAGTTCTGCTATGTTTAACAGTTCCTTTGTGCTGTTTGCACACAGGATAGAAATGGCTGCTGCTTCACTTTATTCTACTAGGAAATCTTTGATGCTTTTTTGAGCAAGTTTCTTCCAGGTCAGCCCCATGAACAAAGCAGGCTGAGAATAATGTTAATGAAAAATATGCATTAATCAACCGATTCATTTTTAAAAGACACTCTTAGTCAGCAAAAGGTGTCATAATGAATGATATATTGTCACACTGATTCCACAAGCCACCTGCAGCTCATCATGAAGCTATAAAGTAAACTCTTCAAAGAGAAACTAACAGTCTTCAGATTAAAAAAAAAAATACAGGGGTAAAAAAAGGAAAAAACACATTCCCTCCATTGTAAGTCAACGTCCCTGCAAAAAGAGAAACCTGGAGTAGTTAGAGTAGGGAAGCTGTCATGTTCCTACTTCTATATTCTTTCCATTTCTTTGATCTAAAAAATCTCTGCCACTGGGGGCTAAATCAATCCAGGAGATTTACATGGCTTCTCTGTTCACTCTTGGGTACTTATCACATTCTCCACTGCAGGCACTTTTTAACAATTCATTTTAGTGTCAATCTGGAAAACACAGATGCTGCTATGGAACTGACATTAGTAGAGGAGACTGCCTCTCTCTAAACCCCGACTGACCTCAAGGTTAAGAAACTGAGATTTCTGTTGCTGGCTGTTCCACAGATCCATGAAAACAACTTCAGTGCTGGGTTCCTCACACTTGCACAAGTGCAGACTGGTTTTCACATTATGTTTCATTGCTGAATGGGTCCAAATTAATAATACTGCACTTTGATCAGGCAAGCTTTTCTTATGAAGACAACTGCTTCTTTAAGAGGACAAGTCACTACCTCTAGCCGAAGATGGATACATTTTAAGCTCCCTGCAGCAGGCAGGATATGGAGACCTGCTCACCTCATTAACAGAGGGCTAAAATCTGAGCTCTTTGCCTCAGGTTAAACAACACTTTCTGGTAAAACACTCCTGGGCAAAGTAGCAACCAAGGGTAGTAGCTGCTTCAGCAACCACACAGCAAACTCAATTATACAGCCACAGACTCCTTACGAGGTATCCCATGAAAGAGCACCTTAAATCCCAGAGAAGCCAATGAATGCCACGCCTGCCACAACAAATTCTGTGCTGGTAGATGCATAACGCAGAACCACACAAAGGAAAGATGCTAGCAGAAGTAAGCCTAAGAGCACATGCCATCGAAACATAAAGCCTATGCCTATATTTTACCGATCTGGAATCAGAAAATCCTTCCAATATACTATAAGACAAACTTCAGAGAGTCACAAACCAGGTCCGAGACACATGTTAGCCTGCCATTTTGCTGCCTATAAACATGCACACAGAGACCCCTAGCTGCAGTTTTGCTTAGGACAGGCATTTGCTTAGAATATCACTAAATACAGCTTTAACTAGTCAGGTTTCATTTTTAGCCACCACTGCATGAAGCTGCAAGACTGTATAATGCCACTGTCCTGTAGAGAACACATGGCAAGGTCTCGCTGATTTCCAGTGGCACAAGTTTGTCAATCAGCTATGCAGTCTTCCACTGAAACTTCTTGGTGGAAGGCTTGCTAAAATATACATTATTCTCTACAGAAGTAATCAGAACAGTCTGTCTCAGAGCAGTATGGTATCTGCCTCAAAACCCTGTGAGAACTGACGTACCATCAGGCATTATTTGATTCTTATGAGAGGCACACTGGGAAGCGCTTTAAAAGCCAGTTATGTGAGCTTTTATGCATAGACAAAGCACTGACTTCCCATTGCTTTCAAGTTACTCAGCTTACAGGCAGTCCCAAAGATGGAATGCAGGTAGTTCTGGAAGCACAACAGGAACACATCAGAGATTGTCTGCACAAGGCAGACTGCAGAACAGCTGTAGGCATGCCTGCCCTCAGAGCCAACCTCCTGCATAAACAGCCTAACTGTGCTGCAGTATAACTACACATGCCAGATGCCTACTACAATGCCAGACGGGCCCAGGCATACAGGTCCCTGCATGTTCTGACCACCCTCCTCCTGAGAGCTTGCCCTGAGGCCAGACTCAACAAATGACAGATACGGCCAGAGCCAGGCACAAGCCGGGCCAGGTATGTTTTGGAGGCAGTTTACCTGTCTCCTTGTTGCTCCCCCTTAACTCTGTGCTCACATCTCACAGTACCCTTACTAAGATTGTCCCTTTTTTCTGTATTCTTGGAACAGCATTTGTTCTTGATTCTTTCCTCCTCCCTTGACACAAACAGGTACTCTTACTGACTCAGCAAGGAAGCCAAAGCCATACTTTGCCTCACATTTTCACTTATAAGCTGATTTTTGTGAACCCAAGAAACACAGAAGTGATGCATGCTTCCTCATTTCTCTGGCTAAAGGAAACAAACAAGATTTAAAATCAAGATCAGCATGTTTAGCAAGAGAACTGCTTGAATCAGCTGACTCACCACAGTAATGAGCATTTGGCCAGGTGATAGGTTATGTTGAACCCTTCTGGATCAGTGAGAAGGGGAGAAACTTCATCTTATTTCAGTACTTCATCCTCTAAATGTACACAGCAAGATGCCAAGATAGCCCTCATACATTATACAAAGGAAATTCAAACTAATTCTACAATGATACATTGCCTTCTCCTATCCATCCTGCTTTCTCTCTATTATGCTCAGGATATTAGGATTTTAGCAAATAAGACCTAAGGGAGAGGCTGAGACCCCATTACATCCTGTTTCCAAATCTTCTGCCTCTTCAGTTAAATTCAGTCAATATACACTGGTAAAATATCTTTTTGAGCAGATCAATAGAATGATCAGCTGAAGTCCTAAATCTCTATTTGAATGCAAATATTGATGAGCAAAGCTCTTAAGCAAAAAAATACTGAAAAATATGTACAATAAGCAAACAATATTGTGCTTGAGTGTGCTACTGAAGTGGAAAATACAATGAAGCTGGACAGCAGACTACATTAAAAACAAAATTTTCTGCCTCAATTTAAGGCAAAACCCCAATGACAAAGCAACTTCTGATATGTTTCCCACAGAAATAAAGTTCCACAGGGAGGGCAGGAGCACCTGGACAAGGGCAGCACATCAGTTGCTCTATAAATATCCCAAGCGAATCATAGAATCTTGGATGACCTCCAAGATCATCCAGTCCAACTTAGCACCCAGCCTGGTCAACTAGACCATGGCACTAAGTGCCTCATCCAGGCTTTTCTTGAACACCTCCAGGGACGGTGACTCCACCACCTCCCTGGGCAGCCCATTCCAATGCCAATCACTCTCTCTGGCAAGAACTTCCTCCTAACATCCAGCCTACACCTTCCTNTGTGTTCCAGGCCTCTCACCAGTTTTGTTGCCCTTCTCTGGGCACGTTCCAGCACCTCAACATCTCTTTTGAATCGAGGAGCCCAGAACTGGACTCAGTACTCAAGGTGTGGCCTGACCAGTGTTGAGTACAGGGGAAGAATAACCTCCCTTGTCCTACTGGCCACGTGGTTCCTGATCCAGGCCAGGATGCCATTGGCTCTCCTGGCCACCTGGGCACACTGCTGGCTCATGTTCAGCTACTATCTACCAGTACCACCAGATCCATTTCTTCCTGGCTGCTCTCCAGCCACTCTGTCCCCAGCCTGTAGCACTACTCGGGGTTGTTGCAGCCAAAATGTAGAACCCTGCACTTGGCCTTGTTAAATCTCATCCCATTGGCCTCTGCACACCTATCCAGCCTGTCAAGGTCCCTCTGCAGGGCTCTCCTACCCTCCAACAGATCCACACCTGCTCCTAGCTTGGTGTCATCTGCAAACCTACTGATGCTGGACTCAATCCCCTCATCCAGATCATCAATAAAGATATTGAACAGGATTTGGCCCAGCACTGATCCTTGGGGAACACCACTAGTGACAGCTGCCAAGAGGATGTGGCACCATTCACCACCACTCTCTGGGCCCAGCCCTCCAGCCAGTTCTTGACCCATATCAGAGTGAATCTGTCCAAGCCACAAGCTGCCAGCTTTGCCAGGAGCTTGTTGTGGCAGATGGTGTCGAAGGCCTTGCTGAAGTCCAGGTAGACTACATCCACAGCCTGCCCCACATTCACCAGGCAGGTAACCTGATCATAAAAGGAGATCAGGTTGGTCAGGCAGGACCTGCCCTTCCTATACTCATGTTGGCTGGGCCTGATCCCTTGGCTATCCTGTAGGTGCTTTGTGATGGCACTCCAGATGACCTGTTCCATGACCTTCCCTGGCACTGAGGTCAGGCTGACAGGTCTGTAGTTTCCCGGTTCCTCCTTCTGGCCCTTCTTGTGTGTGGGCATCATATTGGCAGCTTCCAGTCTTTGGGGACCTCTCCAGTGAGCCAGGACTGTTGATAAATGATGGAGAGTGGCTTGGCCAGCTCATCTGCCAGCTCTCTCAGCACCCTAGGACGAATCCCATCTGGTCTCATGGACTTGTGAGGATCCAAGTGCCTCAGCAGGTCCCTTACTTCTTCCTCATAGACTACAGGGGGACTATAGTGGTCCCTGACTCCATCTGCCAATTCAGGAGTCCAGTCTTGGAGACAACCTGTGCCACTAGTGAAGGCTGAGGCAAAGCAAGTGTTAAGGACCTCTGCTTTTCCCTTATCCTTTGTCACTATATTCCCCTCTCCATCTAATAGGGACTGGAGGTTGTCCCTGCCCCTTCTATAAATATATTAATGGCAAGAGAAACATTTTTTTTATTCTCCTTAACAGCTGTGGGCAGCCTAAGTTCTAAATGGGCTTTTGCCTCTCTAATTTTTTTTCCTACAAGACCTAGCAACATCCTTGAACTTCCCCTGGGACACCTCCCCTTTTTTCCAAAGGTGATACACCCTCTTTTTTATCTGTAATTCCTTTAGCAGCTCTCTTTGCCCATCCAGTCTGGCTGTCTCCCTCATCGGCTCATCTTCCAGCACACTGGGACAGGCTGCTTCTGTGTCTTCAGGGGTTCTTTCTTGAAGTAGGTCCACCCTTCCTGGACCCCTTTGTTTTTAAGGGCTGTTTTCCAAGGAACTTCCCCTGTTAGTTCCTTAAATAGGCCAAAGTCTGCCCTTCTGAAGTCCAGTGTGGAGGTTCTGTTGATGCCCCTCCTGGTTTCACCATATATTGAAAACTCTATCATTTCATGGTCACTGGAGCCCAGGCAGCCTCCTACCACCACATTCCCCACCAGCCTCTCTCTATTTGTGAGCAGCAGGTCAAGCAGGCTGCACCTCTGGCAGGCTCACGTAACAGCTGAGATAAGTTGTCCTCCACACACTCTAGGAAACTTCTAGACTGCCTCTTCTCTGCAGTATTAAAGTCCCAGCAGATGTCTGGCAGGTTAAAGTCACCCACAAGAACAAGGGCAGGTGATCTTGAGGCAGCCTCCAGTTGCTTAAAGAGTAATAAATCAAGCTCTTCTTCCTGGTTGGGTGGTCTATAACAGACTCCTACCAGGATGTCAGCCCTTTTGGCCTTCCCCTTGAAGTGCCTGCTTTAGCTGTGGTAATTGCAGAGGAGGTCTCTAAAGAACTGTCCCTTTAGAGACATACAGCTTTAGTGTACCATGCTGCAACATACTGACCCATACAACAATAACTAGACAAGCAGGAAAAGAAGAGCAATGGGTTATAAGGGCCAAGAACTGTGCTGGATTCTTCACCAGCATTCTGGTTAAGCTAAGAGGAATATCTAAAAGTCATCTCTGAGTTAATCTTAAACATGTTGGTGCTGGGACCTGAAAAGCTGCAGTTGAGCTGGTTTGTTCTTAGGCTGATGGGTCCAGCTGAGAGCATCAGTACCAGCCTCCTGCAGCCACACAGCCTCCATGTGCCTGCCTCATAATTCCCTATAGAAACTAGATGGAATATGCAAATGTGTCAACCCATTCCAACCCCTATATATATCAGATACACCTATAAAAGTCTGTCTGATATAGTCTTGCCATATATTCCTTCACCAAAACATTTAGAAACACGTTACAGTAGAACACAATACTTAAGAGCACAGCTTTGGATATTGAGGGCTGGGAAACACTCTTTAAAACAAATAAGCAAACATCACAGCGAAGACTTGGTTCACCTGCATCCCAAAGTCATTTTTCTGCCCCAGAATTTGTCATACAATATATCAAGCTGAAAAACAATCCTATGCACTTAAGAACAACATGGTCCAATGATCTCTAGTAAAGGTTTCTAACTATGTCAGTGAGCTAGCAGCTAACTCCTCCCTCTGCTCATTGAAAAGAGATGGATTCACTAAATGTGAACACATTCAGAGAAGAAACTTCCCATTAAGGACAATGGTAAGATGCATCTTCATTTCAAAGGTGACAGATAAATTTGTCTTCCTAGAATATTATGAGGGGTACTTCCTACTAGTTCTTCCAGTCATTAAGATGCCATTCATCTGACACAACTGCCTATGAAAGAGACAGATCATGAAAGTACCCAAGGTGCTGAAAAGAAAGCATTTTGAGATCTGTGAATGAAAAGCGGTATGGCACAAAAGTAGATATGCAGGGCAGTGGTTATTATCCTTGGTTTTTAATGAGACAGCTTTCCAGCCACCCAAGCCATTTGTTAAAATAGTTTCAATGCTTTCAATTACTACAAGCCTAGTGTTATTGTTTTCCTTGTTTAAAAAAGGTGTTTATTTTAAACTATCTATGAATGTGTCACTGAGGTGTATGTTAAAACATCTTTTAAAATAAAGCATTTCTCAGCTTCAGTACAGCCTTCAAAAATGCTCTCATCAGACCGGAGAAAGTGAATATGCAGGTTTAGGCTAATAACTACCTATTTACATAATTTTTAAAAAGCATGGACTAAAGCATTTTGAGACAGCACATCTTCACCTGTTGTTAATATAGAAGGCTTTAGAACTCTCATAAATACTTTAAAGTAGACATCAAGTATAAAAATCATGTGTGAGTGCCATGAGGTCTTGGGAAGCAGCTGACAGTTGCTAGAAATTTATTGTAAAGCATATGAATTTTGACCTTCCATTTACAACCAACCAACTTATCAGCAAAGGCCAAGAATTTGCCATTTAACTTTTTCCTGCTTTAGGCTAACAACTTAATGTTATCTCAATATGCATTACGAATTCATGCACTTCATTAGGAACAACTAGGCAGGGAAACATACAATAATCACTTTAAGGATGTGAAAGAATTTCTCATGCTGAGGAAGAATGCAAGGGAATTTCAGAGATCTCATTTACACTGGGAATACAACAATTTAGGTGGGAAAAGAGCTTTAAGATCACCTGAACCTAACACTGCCAAGTACCCTCAACTATGAACTTGACAGAAGAATTCTCCTCAAGTTTTTGTATTACAGCACCACAGAATTGTCAGGGTTGGAAGTAACTGCAAGGATCATGACTACGACTGTGTATACTCCCACAACACTGCCATTAACAGTAACCTGAACTATAAAGACCTGTAGAACGGATTCCACACAGGCAAGCACTTAAAAAAACTGTATCAAGCTCTGCTGCATTTGTTGCATCAGAAGGTTTGCTGTATTTTACTACTAATGAGTCTCTACTGTTGCCAGAATTTTTCCCACTTCTACTGCACAGAATTTTTCTTTAATGTTTTTAATCATTTCATTACATCGTTAATGCTTTTGCTTGTCTTTGTCAACCTCCTGCACCTCAGACATTCTGTTTTATCTCAATTACTATATAGGTCTCTTGAATTCCCAAAGTTTTACATAAATACACATACATACTACATGAGCTCTGAAGTAAGGGTCACCCCAGAAACACAACTGTGCTGTATAATATTAAGATGTACCTGAAGATGGGGGGGGGGGGGTGTTGTTTGTTTTTATAACGATTACAATTATTCATGCCACTGCAAGTATTCAGTGTTGCACTGATTCCGTGTTCCTTTTTCACTTCTCTGGAACCAAACACAGGTCATCCATGAAACTTCAGCTGTCTGCACACCCATGCAAGCCACCCACAGAGTGTGCCCGTCCGCACCAACGCTGGCTCGTTGTGCCCGCAAGCCTGGTCCCCCTCCCAGCGCTCACTTGTCCCTCCCCTGCCCACATAACCCCAACCCACCCAGCACCTGTGGCTTTCCATAGCACCCATAGCCCTACTCACATTAACGGCATCTCCACAGTGCCCACCAGGCTCCCCCGCAGTACCCCCCTCCCCCAGCACCCACAGTCTCACCCACAGCATTGATGGCATCCCCACAGAGCCCATTAGCCCCCAAGAGCATCCAGAGACCACCCACCCCCAAGTAGCCACGGATACCCCCCCACTCCAGCACCAACCAGCTATCATGACACACAGCCCCCCCTCCAGTTCTTAAGGCCTCCCACCAGCGCCCACGCCCTCCATAGTGGCCATGCTCTTCCTCACAGCACCCAATGCCCCCACAGCGCCCAGGCGCCCCAACAGCACCCACAGGCTCCCCCAGACCCCGCGACTGGACACAGCGCGGGGCCACCGGTGTTCCCGGCCTTTTGCTGCCCCCTGGCGGGCAGCGGCCGCCACGCCACAGCCGACCCGGCTTCTGCTCGCTTCTTTTGCGGAGCGGGTGTCCTTCGGTAGCTGAGAAACAACCGGCTCCAGCCGGGCCTATCTTGTCTTTCCAGATTGCCTCGGTGGGCCTGCGAGCAGGGTGCACAAAGCCGGAACAGTTTACAGAAGAGGTGCCTAATCCAGCTGGGAGAATGGCTTTGAAGTCACTCAGGTACAAACAACAGTGATGATGAATCTCCCTCCTATTCTTTGTCCAGATTATTTAACAAGTGAGGGATGGGCACTACAGGCTATTTTTCACCCAGCCAGCTCCTATTCTTGCGCATGCAAATCAGCACACAGGGGATTTTATGCCCATTTTTCATTTAGAAGGGAGCTAGAGGAGCATAAATTCATCTTAGTCCTTCACGCTTCTTGTATTCACAACTGGTCATAATTTTCATTTATTGTTTGTGCAATCCTTTAAAACTAAGCACGCTTTGCTTTGCTACCTCTCCGTTCCACTGTCTTCTATTACTGCATGAGAAATGGAAACACTTTTTAATGTAGTAGTTCAGGAAGAGTCAGAGGAATCCTGCAATGAGTTGCACCTTCTCATGATCCCCTCATGACACTGTCAGGGCAAAGGAAAGGAGCTTTGATTTCCTAATCTATTATCTTTAGATCTGTAAACTAAACCAAAGAATTAAAGACTAAACATTAAAATAATGAGAAAGGGATGCAATAATCTACTACTCTGAGTTTGGGGTCGAAAGGGTTAAAAAAGCAAACCATTGAAAAATTTCTATTGGACTGATTTTCTGGTTTCTAACAAACAATGTCTATTTTATTAAAATAAATCTTCACCAAACCATTTTGGTGTTGGTTTTTGTTTGTTTGTTTTTTCAGTTTGTCCCCAACTATACTGTTTCAGATCAGCCTGACCTACTGATGGTTCTACTGTGGAGCAACTGGACAATCAGCCTGGAAGGTGACATCATATCATTATCCCAGACAGCAATGATGAGCCTCAATTAACTGACTCAGACAAGGTTTCCATTTAGAGGTGAAAACCACCATCTTTGTATGACTTCAGGTGGCTTTGTAACTAGGAAACAAAAAGGCAGTGGAAGTTCCCTTGTATCAAAGTCAGTGTTCATTTTTGGCTCCTCATCAGAGACACCTTCAAAATTAATCAGAACAAACACATAAAGAATCACCAGACTCATATGGTTGGGCCAGCTGGTCATGTTTCACTATGAAATGTATTGCTCATTTTAGGACTGGAGTTACCAGTGCCAGATTTGTCAACTAATAGGCAATTTGTGAAACCATATCTGAAAGGAATAACTAGAGCTGAGCAGACAGCGCTCAGAGGATCTCAGTAGTTCGCTGTGAGGAACAGCATGCATCGCAATCATTTTAGTACCTACAGTACCATGGGTTAGCAGATAAGTAAAATGACCTCTGTATTTTACAGATCTTTTCTTGTTTTGCCTATAGTGCCTTTGCTGCATCTCCATAGATGAACAGTACAATGCGTCCAAGTGGCACGGCACAGAGCAAAACACCTTCTCCAGAACTCAGCACATTCATGGAGATGAAGGAACAAAGGAATTCTAAAACTGGACAACCCATTATAATACAGTATCATAGAATCATAGAATC